>JAEOAE010001022.1:0-20131 GCA_036365155.1 Meriones psammophilus
TACAGTCACGATATATCACTTTTCAGTTTTCCTGTTATAATAATTGAACAGGCGACACGTATGTGAATTAGTTTACAAAGTTGTGCTTTGCGTTTCTGTTCTTTCATTCAAAACTTGTTTCTGTGCTGTACAGTGCGATATATCACTTTTCAGTTTTCCTGTATTCCTAATTGAGCGAGCGACACACATGTGATTTAGTTTACAAAGTTGAACTTTGCGTTTATGTGCTTTCGTTGTAAACTTGCCCCTGAACAAGTTAGGTTTAGGTTTACGTTTAGGGTTAGGGTTAGGGTTAGGGTTAGGGTTGTGTTAGGGTTAGGGTTAGGGTTAGGGTTAGGGTTAGGGTTAGGGTTAGGGTTAGGGTTAGGTTTAGGGTTAGGGTTTAGGGTTAGTTTTCCTTAGGGTTAGGGTTAGGGTTATATAAGCATTTCAGGTTTTTCGTTTCATGATAACTTGTTTCTTTGGTACAGTGGCTTTTCACGTTATAATATGACACGTATAATGAAATAGTTTACAAAGTAGTTCTTTATATTTAGTTCTGAGACATTTTGTTGGCCGGGTTTTTAAGTGCTCTGGAGTTATTTTGTTGGAAGAGGGTTTTAAGTGCTCTGGAGTCATTTCCTTGGAAAGCGGTTTTAAGTTTTTGGAGTCACTTCTTTTAGCTGTTTTAAGTGCTCTGGAGTCATTTCCTGGAAAGCGGGTTGGCTATGCTCTGAGTCATTTCGTTCAAGCGGTTTTTGCGTGCTCTGGAGTCATTCGTTGGAAGCGGGTTTTAGTGCTCAGTGTCCTTTTTGGAGACATTTGTTCATAGCGGTTTTTAATTGGAGACATTTTGTTGAAGCAGGTTTTTAAGTCTGGGGTCATTTCGTTCAAAGCGGTTTTAAACTGCTCTGAGACATTTGTTGGCGGGTTTTTAAGTTTTCTGGAGTCATTTCATTGGAAGCAGGTTTTTAAGTGCTCTGGAGTCATTTCGTTTGAAGCGGATTTTTAAGTGCTCTAGAGTCATTTTGTTGGACCGGGTTTTTAAGTGTTCTGGAGTCATTTCGTTGGAAGGGGGTTTTTAAGTGTTCTGGTGTCATTTCGTTGGAAGCTGGTTTTTAAGTGCTCGGGAGTCATTTTCTTGGAAGCGGGTCTTTAAGTGCTCTGGAGTCATTTTGTTGGAATTGGGTTTTTAAGTCCTCTGGAGTCATTGCGTTGAAAGTGGGTTTTAAGTGCTCTGGTTTCCTTTCATTGGAAGCAGGTTTTTAAGTGTTCTGGTATCCTTTCGTTGGAAGCAGGTTTTTAAGTGCTCTGCAGTCATTTCGTTCGAAGTAGTTTTTTAAGTTTTCTGGAGTCATTTTGTTGGAAGCGGGTTTTTAAGTGCTCTGGAGTCATTTTGTTGGAAGTAGTTTTTTAAGTTTTCTGGAGTCATTTCATTGGAAGCGGGTTTTTAAGAGCTCTGGAGTCATTTCATTGGAAGCGGGTTTTTAAGTGCTCTTGAGTCATTTTGTTGGAAGAGGGTTTTTAAGTGCTCTGGAGTAATTTCCTTTGAAGGGGTCTTTAATTGCTCTGGATTCATTTCATTGGAAGCAGGTTTTTAAGTGCTCTGGAGTCATTTTGTTGGAAGCGGGGTTTTAAGTGCTCTGGTGTCCTTTCATTGGAAGCAGGTATTTAAGTGTTCTGGGGTCATTTCGTTGGAAACGGGTTTTTAAGTGCTCTGGAGTAATTTTCTTGGAAGCGGGTCTTTAAGTGCTCTGGAGTCATTTCGATAGAAGCGGGTTTTTAATTGCTCTGGAGTCATTTCATTGGAATCGGGTTTTTAATTCCTCTGGAGTCATTTCGTTGGAAGCGGGTTCTTAAGTGCTCTGGTGCCATTTCCTTGGTTTCTTGTTTTTAAGTGTTCAGGTGTCCTTTTAGGAAGCGGGTTTTTAATTGCTCTGGGGTCATTTCGTTCAAAGCGGGTTTTTAAGTGTTCTGGTGTCCTTTCATTGGAAGCGGGTTTTTAAGTGTTTTGGTGTTCTTTCATTGGAAGCGGGTTTTTAAGTGCTCTGGAGTCATTTCCTTTGAAGCTTGTCTTTAAGTTCTCTGGAGTCATTGAGTTGGAATCGGGTTTTTATGTGCTCTGGAGTCATTTCCTTTGAAGCTTGTCTTTAAGTTCTCTGGAGTCATTGTGTTGGAAGCGGGTTTTTATGTGCTCTTAGCCCATTTCATTAGAAGCGGGTTTTTAAGTGCTCTGGAGTCTTTTCGTTGGAAGTAGGTGTTAAAGTTTTCTGGAGTCATTTTGTGGGAAGTGGGTTTTTAAGTTCTCTGGAATCATTTCGTTGGAAGCGGGTTTTTAAGTGCTCTGGAGTCATTTTGTTGGAAGAGGGTTTTTAAGTGCTCTGGAGTCATATCCTTGGAAGCGGTCTTTAATTGCTCTGAAGTCATTTCATTGGAAGCGGGTTTTTAAGTGCTCTGGAGTCATTTCATTGGAAGTGGGTTTTTAAGTGTTCTGGTGTTCTTTCATTGGAAGAAGGTTTTTAAGTGTTCTGGGATCATTTCGTTCGGAGCGGGTTTTTAAGTGCTCTGGAGTCACTTCATTGGAAGCAGGTTTTTAAGTGTTCTGGTATCCTTTCGTTGGAAGCAGGTTTTTAAGTGCTGTGGAGTCATTTCGTTGGAAGTATCTTTTTAAGTGCTCTGCAGTCATTTCGTTGGAATCATGTTTTTAAGTGTTCAGGTTTCCTTTTTGGAAGCGGGTTTTTAAGTGCTCTGAGGTCATTTTGTTCGAAGCGGCTTTTTAAGTGCTCGGGAGTCATTTCCTTGGAAGCGGGTCTTTAAGTGCTCTGGAGTCATTTTGTTGGAATTGGGTTTTTAAGTGCTCTGGAGTCATTTCCTTGGAAGCAGGTCTTTAAGTGCTCTGGAGTCATTTTGTTGGAAGCGGGTTTGTAAGTGCTCTGTAGTCTTTTCGTTCGAAGCGGCTCTATAAGTGTTCTGGTATCCTTTCGTTGGAAGCATATTTTTAAGTTCTCTGGAAGCATTTCGTTGGAAGCGGGTTTTGAAGTGCTATGGAGTCATTTCTTTGGAAGCTGGTTTTAAAGCCCGCTGGATTAATTTCGTTGGAAGTGGTTTTTTAATTGCTCTGGAGTCAATTCCTTAGAAGTGGGTTTTTGATTGCTCTGGAGTCATTTCATTGGAAGCAGGTTTTTAAGTGCTCTGGAGTCATTTCGTTGGAAGCAGGTTTTTGAGTGCTCTGGAGTCATTTCGTTGGACCGAGTTTTTAAGTGTTCTAGAGTCATTTCCTTGGAAGTGGGTTTTTAAGTGTTCTGGTGTCCTTTTGTTGGAAGCGGGTTTATAAGGGCTCTGGGGTCATTTTGTTAGAAGCGGGTTTTTAAGTGCTCTGGAGTCATTTTATTGGAAGCGGGTTTTTAAGTGCTCTGGAGTCAATTTGTTGGAAGCGTGTTTTTAAGTGCTCTGGAATCATTTCCTTGGAAGCAGATTTTTAAGTGCTCTGGAGTCATTTCGTTGGAAGCTGGTTTTTAAGTGCTCTGGAGTCATTTCGTTGGAAGCGGGTTTTTAAGTGCTCTGCCATCATTTCATTAGAAGCGGGTTTTTAATTACTCTGGAGTCATTTCATTGGAAGCAGTATTTTAAGTGTCCTGGAGTCATTTCTTTGATAGCGGGTTTTTAAGTGCTCTGGAGTCATTTCGTTGGAAGCAGGTTTTTAAGTGCTCTGGAGTCATTTTGTTGGACCGTGTTTTTAAGTGTTCTGGAGTCATTTCGTTGGAAGCGGGTTTTTAAGTGTTCTGGTGTCCTTTCGTTGGACGAGGGTTTTTAAGTGTTCTGGGGTCATTTCGTTCAAAGCGGGTTTGAGGTGCCCTGGAGTCAATTTCTTGGAAGCGGGTTTTTAAGTGCTCAGGAGTCATTTCGTTGGAAGCGGGTTTTTAAGTGCTCTGGAGTCATTTTGTTGGACCGTGTTTTTAAGTGTTCTGGAGTCATTTCGTTGGAAACGGGTTTGAGGTGCCCTGGAGTCAATTTCTTGGAAGTGGGTTTTTAAGTGATCTGGAGTCATTTCGTTGGAAGCGGGTTTATAAGTGTTCTGGTATCCTTTCGTTGGAAGCATGTTTTTAAGTTGTCTGGAATCATTTCGTTGGAAGCGGGTTTTTAAGTGCTATGGAGTCATTTTGTTGGAAGAGGGTTTTTAAGTGCTCTGGAGTGATTTTGTTCGAAGAGGGTTTTTAAGTGCTCTTGAGTAATTTTGTTGGACGCGGGTTTTTAAGTGCTCTGGAGTCATTTTGTTGGAAGAGGGTTTTTAAGTGCTCTGGAGTCATTTCCTTGGAAGCAGGTCTTTAAGTGCTCTGGAGTCATTTTGTTGGAAGCGGGTTTGTAAGTGCTCTGTAGTCTTTTCATTCGAATCGGCTCTATAAGTATTCTGGTCTCCTTTCGTTGGAAGCATGTTTTTAAGTGCTCTGGAGTCATTTCGTTGGACCGGGTTTTTAAGTGCTCTGGTGTCATTTCGTTGGTTGTGGGTTTTTAAGTGTTCAGGTGTCCTTTTAGGAAGCAGGTTTTTAAGTGCTCTGGGGTCATTTCGTTCAAAGTGGTTTTTTAAGTGCTCTGGAGACATTTTGTTGGAAGCGGGCTTTTACGTGCTCTGGGTTCATTTCGTTCAAAGCGGGTTTTTAAGTGCCCTGGAGTCATTTGTTGGAAGTGGGTTTTTAAGTGCTCTGGAGTAATTTCCTTGGAAGCGGGTTTTTAAGTGCTCAGGAGTCTTTTTGTTGGAAGCGGCTTTATAAGTGTTCTGGTATCTTTCGTTGGAAGCATGTTTTTAAGTTCTCTGGAATCATTTCGTTGGAAGCGGGTTTTTAAGTGCTATGGAGTCATTTTGTTGGAAGAGGTTTTTTAAGTGCTCTGGAGTCATTTCCTTGGAAGCGGGTCTTTAATTGCTCTGGAGTCATTTCGTTGGAAGCGGGTTTATATGTGTTCTGGTATCCTTTCGTTGGAAGGAGGTTTTTAAGTGCTCTGGAGGCATTTCTTTGGAAGTAGGTTTTTAAGTTTCCTGGAGTCATTTTGTTGGAAGCGGGTTTTTAAGTGCTCTGGAGTCATTTTCTTGGAAGAGGGTTTTTAATTGCTCTGGAGTCATTTTGTTGGAAGAGGGTTTTTAAGTGCTCTGGAGTCATTTCCTTTGAAGGGGTCATTAATTGCTCTGGAGTCATTTCATTGGAAGCGTGTTTTTAAGTGTTCTGGGGTCATTTCGTTCGAAGCGGGTTTTTAAGTGCTCTGGAGTCATTTTTTTGTATGCGGATTTTTAAGTGCCTTGGAGTCATTTCTTTGGAAGCGGGTTTTTAAGTGCTCTGGAGTCATTTCCTTGGAAGTGGGTCTTTAAGTGCTCTGGAGTCATTTCGATAGAAGCAGGTTTTTAATTGCTCTGGAGTCATTTCAATGGAATCGGGTTTTTAATTCCTCTGGAGTCATTTTTTTGGAAGCGGGTTTTTAAGTGCTCTGGAGTCATTTCGTTGGACCGGGTTTTTAAGTGCTCTGGTGTAATTTCGTTACTTGCGGGTTTTTAAGTGTTCAGGTGTCCTTTGAGGAAGCGGGTTTTTAAGTACTCTGGGGTCATTTCGTTCAAAGCAGGTTTTTAAGTGCTCTGGAGACATTTTGTTGGAAGCGGGTTTTTAAGTGCTCTGGAGTCATTTTGTTGGAAGAGGGTTTTTAAGTGCTCTGGAGTCATTTCGTTGGAAGTAGTTTGTTAAGTTTTCTGGAGTCATATTGTTGGAAGCGGTTTTTAAGTGCTCTGGAGTCATTTTGTTGGAAGAGGGTTTTTAAGTGCTCTTTAGTCATTTCTTTGGAAGCGGGATTTTAAGTACTCTCGAGTTATTTCGTTGGAAGCAGGTTAATAAGTGTTCTGGTATCCTTTCGTTGGAAGCATGTTTTTAAGTCCTCTGTAGTCATTTCGTTGGAAGCGGGTTTTTAAGTGCTCTGGAGTCATTTCGTTTTAAGCGGGTTTTTTATTGCTCTGTAGTCATTTCATTGGAAGTAGGTTTTTAAGTTTTCTGGAGTCATTTCTTTGGAAGCGGGTTTTTAGTGCTCTGGAGTCATTTTTTTGGAAGCGGGTTTTTAAGTGTTCTGGTATCCTTTTTTGGAAGCGGGTTTTTAAGTACTCTGGAGTCATTTCGTTGGAAGTAGGTTTTTAAGTTTCCTGGAGTCATTTTATTGGAAGCAGGTTTTTACATGCTCTGGAGTCATTTCGTTGGAATCGGGTTTTTAAGTGTTCAGGTGTCCTTCTTGGAAGCTGGTTTTTAAGTGCTATGGAGTCATTTCGTTGGAAGCGGATTTTTAAGTGCTCTGGAGTCATTTTGTTGGACCGTGTTTTTAAGTGTTCTGGAGTCATTTCGTTGGAAGCGGGTTTTTAAGTGTTCTGGTGTCCTTTCGTTGGAAGCTGGTTTTTAAGTGCTCTGGAGTCATTTCGTTGGAAGTAGTTTGTTAAGTTTTCTGGAGTCATTTTGTTGGAAGCAGGTTTTTAAGTTGCTCTGGAGTCATTTCGTTGGTAGTAGGTTGTTAAGTTTTCTGGAGTCATTTTGTTGGAAGCGGGTTTTTAAGTGCTCTGGAGTCATTTTGTTGGAAGCGGGTTTTTAAGTGCTCTGGAGTCATTTCTTTGGAAGCGGGTTTTTAAATGCTTTGGAGTCATTTCGTTGGAAGCGGATATGTAAGTGCTCTGGAGTCATTTCGTTGGAAGCTGGTTTTTAATTGCTTTGGAGTCATTTCATTAGAAGCGCGTTTTTAATTCCTTTGGAGTCATTGGTTTAGAAGCAGGATTTTAAGTGCCTTGGAGTCATTTCTTTGGAAGCGGGTTTTTAAGTGCTCTGGAGTCATTTCTTTGGACCGGGTTTTTAAGTGTTCTGGAGTCATTTCGTTGGAAGCGGATTTTTAAGTGTTCTTGTGTCCTTTCGTTGGAAGCGGGTTTTTAAGTGCTCTGGTGTCCTTTCGTGCTCTGGAGTCATTTCCTTTGAAGCTTGTCTTTAAGTTCTCTCGAGTCATTGAGTTGGAATCGGGTTTTTATGTGCTCTGGTGTCACTTACTTTGAAGCTTGTCTTTAAGTTCTCTGGAGTCATTGCGTTGGAAGCGGGTTTTTATGTGCTCTTAGCCCATTTCATTGGAAGCGGGTTTTTAAGTGCTCTGGAGTCACTTCTTTGGAAGCGGGTTTTTAAGTGTTCTGGTATCCTTTCGTTGGAACCGGGTTTTTAAGTGCTCTGGAGTCATTTTGTTGGAAGAGGGTTTTTAAGTGCTCTTTAGTCATTTCTTTGGAAGCGGGATTTTAAGTACTCTCGAGTTATTTCGTTGGAAGCAGGTTAATAAGTGTTCTGGTATCCTTTCGTTGGAAGCATGTTTTAAGTCCTCTGTAGTCATTTCGATTTGGAAGCGGGTTTTTAAGTGCTCTGAGTCATTTCGTTTTTTTTGCGGGTTTTTATTGCTCTGAGTCATTTCATTGGAAGTAGGTTTTTAAGTTTTCTGAGTCATTTCTTTGAAGCGGGTTTTAGTGCTCTGAGTCATTTTGTTGGAAGCGGGTTTTAAGTGTTCTGTATCCTTTTTTTGAAGCGGGTTTTTAAGTACTCTGGAGTCATTTCGTTGGAAGTAGGTTTTTAAGTTTCCTGAGTCATTTTATTGAAGCAGGTTTTACATGCTCTGAGTCATTTCGTTTGAATCGGTTTTTTAAGTGTTCAGGTGTCCTTCTTGGAAGCTGGTTTTTAAGTGCTATGGAGTCATTTCGTTGGCAGCGGATTTTTAAGTGCTGTGGAGTCATTTTGTTGGACCGTGTTTTTAAGTGTTCTGGAGTCATTTCGTTGGAAGCGGGTTTTTAAGTGTTCTGGTGTCCTTTCGTTGGAAGCTGGTTTTTAAGTGCTCTGGAGTCATTTCTTTGGAAGCGGTTTTTTAATTGCTCTGGGGTCATTTTGTTAGAAGCAGGTTTTTAAGTGCTGTGGAGTCATTTCGTTGGAAGTATCTTTTTAAGTGCTCTGCAGTCATTTCGTTGGAATCATGTTTTTAAGTGTTCAGGTATCCTTTTTTGAAGCGGGTTTTTAAGTATTCTGAGGTCATTTTGTTCGAAGCGGCTTTTTAAGTGCTCGGGAGTCATTTCCTTGGAAGCGGGTCTTTAAGTGCTCTGGAGTCATTTTGTTGGAATTGGGTTTTTAAGTGCTCTGGAGTCATTTCCTTGGAAGCAGGTCTTTAAGTGCTCGGGAGTCATTTTGTTGGAAGCGGGTTTGTAAGTGCTCTGTAGTCTTTTCGTTCGAAGCGGCTCTATAAGTGTTCTGGTATCCTTTCCTTGGAAGCATGTTTTTAAGTGCTCTGGAGTCATTTCGTTGGACCGGGTTTTTAAGTGCTCTGGTGTCATTTCGTTGGTTGTGGGTTTTTAAGTGTTCAGGTGTCCTTTTAGGAAGCAGGTTTTTAAGTGATCTGGGGTCATTTCATTCAAAGCGGTTTTTTAAGTGCTCTGGAGACATTTTGTTGGAAGCGGGTTTTTACGTACTCTGGGTTCATTTCGTTCAAAGCGGGTTTTTAAGTGCCCTGGAGTCATTTGTTGGAAGTGGGTTTTTAAGTGCTCTGGAGTAATTTCCTTGGAAGCCGGTTTTTAAGTGCTCAGGAGTCTTTTTGTTGGAAGCGGCTTTATAAGTGTTCTGGTATCCTTTCGTGGGAAGCATGTTTTTAAGTTCTCTGGAATCATTTCGTTGGAAGCGGGTTTTTTAGTGCTATGGAGTCATTTTGTTGGAAGAGGGTTTTTAAGTGCTCTGGAGTCATTTCCTTGGAAGCGGGTCTTTAATTGCTCTGGAGTCATTTCGTTGGAAGCGGGTTTATATGTGTTCTGGTATCCTTTCGTTGGAAGGAGGTTTTTAAGTGCTCTGGAGGCATTTCGTTGGAAGCGTGTTTTTAATGTTCTGGGGTCATTTCATTCGAAGCGGGTTTTTAAGTGCTCTGGAGTCATTTTTTTGTATGCGGGTTTTTAAGTGCCTTGGAGTCATTTCGTTGGAAGCGGGTTTTTAAGTGCTCTGGAGTCATTTCCTTGGAAGCGGGTCTTTAAGTGCTCTGGATTCATTTCGATAGAAGCAGGTTTTTAATTGCTCTGGAGTCATTTCAATGGAATCGGTTTTTAATTCCTCTGGAGTCATTTTGTTGGAAGCGGGTTTTTAAGTGCTCTGGAGTCATTTCGTTGGACCGGGTTTTTAAGTGCTCTGGTGTAATTTCGTTGGTTGCGGGTTTTTAAGTGTTCAGGTGTCCTTTGAGGAAGCAGGTTTTTAAGTGCTCTGGGGTCATTTCGTTCAAAGCGTGTTTTTAAGTGCTCTGGAGACATTTTGTTGGAAGCGGGTTTTTAAGTGCTCTGGAGTCATTTTGTTGGAAGAGGGTTTTTAAGTGCTCTGGAGTCATTTCATTGGAAGTAGGTTTTTAAGTTTTCTGGAGTCATTTTGTTGGAAGCGGGTTTTTAAGTGCTCTGGTGTAATTTCGTTGGTTGCGGGTTTTAAGTGTTCAGTTGTCCTTTTAGGAAGCGGGTTTTTAAGTGCTCTGTTGTCATTTCGTTCAAAGCGGGTTTTGAAGTGCTCTGGAGACATTTTGTTTGGAAGGGGCTTTATAAGTGCTCTGGAGTCATTTTGTTGGAAAACGGTTTTTAAGTGCTCTGGAGTCATTTCGTTGGAAGAAGGTTTTTAAGTTTTCTGGAGTCATTTTGTTGGAAGCGGGTTTTTAAGTGCTCTGAAGACATTTTGTTTGGAAGGGGCTTTATAAGTGCTCTGGAGTCATTTTGTTGGAAGAGGGTTTTTAAGTGCTCTGGAGTCATTTCGTTGGAAGTAGGTTTTTAAGTTTTCTGGACTCCTTTTGTTGGAAGCGGGTTTTTAAGTGCTCTGGAGTCATTTTGTTGGAAGGGTATTTATAAGTGCTCTGGAGTCATTTTGTTGGAAGATGGTTTTTAAGTGCTCTGGAGTCATTTCGTTGGAAGTAGGTTTTTAAGTTTTCTGGAGTCATTTTGTTGGAAGCAGATTTTTAAGTGCTCTGGAGTCATTTTGTTGGAAGAGGTTTTTAAGTGCTCTGGAGTCATTTTGTTGGAAGAGGGTTTTAAGTGCTCTGGAGTCATTTCGTTTGAAGGGGTCTTTAATTGCTCTGGAGTTATTTCATTGGAAGCAGGTTTGTAAGTGCTCTGGAGTCATTTCACAGCGGGTTTTTAAGTGTTCTGGTGTCCTTTCATTGGAAGCAGGTTTTAAGTGTTCTGGGGTCATTTCCTTCGGTCGGATTTTAAGTGCTCTGAGTATTTTTGTTGAAGCGGGTTTTTTAAGTGCTCTGGAGTCACTTCATTGAAGCAGGTTTTAAGTGTTCTGGTATCCTTTCTTTGGAAGCAGGTTTTTAAGTGCTCTGATTCATTTTGTTGGAAGTAGCTTTTAAGTTTTCTGAGTCATTTTGTTGAAGCAGGTTTTTAAGTGCTCTGAGTCATTTTGTTGGAAAAGGGTTTTACGTGCTCTGAGTCATTTTGTTGGAAGAGGGTTTTTAAGTGCTCTGGAGTCATTTCCTTTGAAGGGGTCTTTAATTCCTCTGGAGTCATTTCGTTGGAAGTGGGTTTTTAAGTGCTCTGGAGTCATTTCGTTGGACCGGGTTTTTAAGTGCTCTGGTGTAATTTCGTTGGTTGCGGGTTTTTAAGTGTTCAGGTGTCCTTTTAGGAAGCGGGTTTTTAAGTGCTCTGGGGTCATTTCATTCAAAGCGGGTTTTGAAGTGCTCTGGAGACATTTTGTTGGAAGGGGGTTTATAAGTGCTCTGGAGTCATTTTGTTGGAAGAGGGTTTTTAAGTGCTCTGGAGTCATTTCATTGGAAGTAGGTTTTTAAGTTTTCTGAGTCATTTTGTTGGAAGCGGGTTTTTAAGTGCTCTGGAGTCATTTTGTTGGAAGAGGGTTTTAAGTGCTCTGAGTCATTTTGTTGGAAGAGGGTTTTTAAGTGCTCTGAGTCATTTCCTTGGAAGCGGGTCTTTAATTGCTCTGGATTCATTTCTTTGGAAGCGGGTTTTTAACTGCTTTGGAGTCATTTCGTTGGAAGCGGGTTTTTAAGTGCTCTGAGGTCATTTCGTTCGAAGCGGCTTTTTAAGTGCTCGGGAGTCATTTCCTTGGAAGCAGGTCTTTAAGTGCTCTGAGTCATTTTGTTGAATTGGGTTTTAAGTCCTCTGAGTCATTGCTGTTGAAAGCGGGTCTTTAAGTGCTCTGGAGTCATTTTGTTGAATTGGGTTTTAAGTCCTCTGAGTCATTTTTCTTTGAAGCGGGTTTTTAAGTGCTCTGAGTCATTTTTTAGGCGGGTTTTAAGTGTTCTGGTGTCCTTTCATTGGAAGCAGGTTTTTAAGTGTTCTGGGGTCATTTCCTTCGAAGCCGGTTTTTAAGTGCTCTGGAGTAATTTTGTTGGAAGTGGGTTTTTAAGTGCTCTGGAGTCACTTCTTTGGAAGCAGGTTTTTAAGTGTTCTGGTATCCTTTTGTTGGAAGCAGTTTTTTAAGTGCTCTGGAGTCATTTCGTTGGAAGTAGGTTTTTAAGTTTTCTGGAGTCATTTTGTTGGAAGCGGGTTTTTAAGTGCTCTGGAGTCATTTTGTTGGAAGAGTGTTTTTAAGTGCTCTGGAGTCATTTTGTTCGAGGAGGGTTTTTAAGTGCTCTGGAGTCATTTCCTTTGAAGGGGTCTTTAATTGCTCTGGAGTCATTTCATTGGAATCGGGTTTTTAATTCCTCTGGAGACATTTCGTTGGAAGCGGGTTTTTAAGTGCTCTGGTGTAATTTCGTTGGTTGCGGGTTTTTAAGTGTTCAGGTGTCCTTTTAGGAAGCGGGTTTTTAAGTGCTCTGGGGTCATTTCGTTCAAAGCGGGTTTTGAAGTGCTCTGGAGACATTTTGTTTGGAAGGGGCTTTATAAGTGCTCTGGAGTCATTTTGTTGGAAGAGGGTTTTTAATTCCTCTGGAGTCATTGCGTTGGAAGCAGGATTTTAAGTGCCTTGGAGTCATTTCGTTGGAAGCGGGTTTTTAATTGCTCTGGAGTCATTTCGTTGGACCGGGATTTTAAGTGTTCTGGAGTCATTTCGTTTGAAACGGATTTTTAAGTGTTCTTGTGTCCTTTCTTTGGAAGTGGGTTTTTAAGTGCTCTGGAGTCATTTCCTTTGAAGCTTGTCTTTAAGTTCTCTGGAGTCATTGAGTTGGAATCGGGTTTTTATGTGCTTTGGAGTCATTTACTTTGAAGCTTGTCTTTAAGTAGTCTGGAGTCATTGCGTTGGAAGTGGGTTTTTATGTGCTCTTAGCCCATTTCATTGGAAGCGGGTTTTTAAGTGCTCTGAGTCCCTTCTTTGAAGCGGGTTTTTAAATGTTCTGGTATCTTTCGTTGGAAGCGGGTTTTTAAGTGCCCTGGAGTCATTTCTTTTGAAGTAGTTTTTTAAGTTTTCTGGAGTCATATTGTTTGAAGCGGGTTTTTAAGTGCTCTGTGGTCATTTCGTTCGAAGCGGCTTTTTAAGTGCTCGGGAGTCATTTTGTTTGAATTGGGTTTATAAGTCCTCTGAGTCATTGGGTTTGAAAGCGGGTTTTTGCGCGCTTGAGTCATTTCGTTGGAAGTAGATTTATAAGTTTTCTGGAGTCATTTTGTTGGAAGCGGTTTTTAAGTGCTCTGAGTCATTTTGTTGGAAGAGGTTTTTAAGTGCTCTGTGTCATATCCTTGAAGCGGTCTTAATTGCTCTGGAGTCATTTCATTGGAAGTAGGTTTTAAGTGCTCTGAGTCATTTCGTTTTAGGCGGGTTTTAAGTGTTCTGGTGTCCTTTCATTGGAAGCAGGTTTTTAAGTGTTCTGGGGTCATTTCGCTCAAGCGGGTTTTTAAGTGCTCTGGAGTAATTTTGTTGAAGCGGTTTTTAAGTGCTCTGAGTCACTTCATTGAAGCAGGTTTTTAAGTGTTCTGGTATCCTTTCGTTGGAAGCAGGTTTTAAGTGCTCTGAGTCATTTAGTTGGAAGTAGGTTTTTAGTTTTCTGGAGTCATTTTGTTGGAAGCGGGTTTTTAAGTGCTCTTGAGTCATTTTGTTGGAAAAGGGTTTTAAGTGCTCTGAGTCATTTTGTTGGAAGAGGGTTCTTAATTGCTCTGGAGTCATTTCCTTGGAAGCGGGTCTTTAAGTACTCTGGAGTCATTTCGTTAGAAGGGGCTTTTTAATTGCTCTGGAGTCATTTCATTGAATCGGGTTTTTAATTCCTCTGAGACATTTCGTTGGAAGCTGGTTTTTAAGTGCTCTGTGTAATTTAGATTTTGTTCATGGTTTTAAGTGTTCAGGTGTCCTTTTAGGAAGCGGGTTTTTAAGTGCTCTGGGGTCATTTCGTTCAAAGCGGGTTTTGAAGTGCTCTGGAGACATTTTGTTTGGAAGGGGCTTTATAAGTGCTCTGGAGTCATTTTGTTGGAAGAGGGTTTTTAAGTGCTCTGGAGTCATTTCGTTGGAAGAAGTTTTTAAGTTTTCTGAGTCATTTTGTTGAAGCGGGTTTTAAGTGCTCTGGAGACATTTTGTTTGAAGGGCTTCATAAGTGCTCTGAGTCATTTTGTTGGAAGAGGGTTTTAAGTGCTCTGAGTCATTTTCATTGGAAGTAGGTTTTAAGTTTTCTGGACTCATTTTGTTGGAAGCGGGTTTTTAAGTGCTCTGGAGTCATTTTGTTGGAAGGGTGTTTATAAGTGCTCTGGAGTCATTTTGTTGGAAGATGGTTTTAAGTGCTCTGGAGTCATTTCGTTGGAAGTAAGTTTTTAAGTTTTCTGTAGTCATTTTGTTGGAAGAGGGTTTTTAAGTGCTCTGGAGTCATTTTGTTGGAAGAGGGTTTTTAAGTGCTCTGGAGTCATTTTGTTAGAAGAGGGTTTTTAAGTGCTCTGGAGTCATTTCCTTTGAAGGAGTCTTTAATTGCTCTGGAGTCATTTCATTGGAAGCGGGTTTTTAATTGCTCTGGAGTCATTTCATTGGAATCGGGTTTTTAATTCCTCTGGAGTCATTTCGTTGAAAGCGGGTTTTTAAGTGCTCTGGAGTCATTTCGTTGGACCGGGTTTTTAAGTGCTCTGGTGTAATTTCGTTGGTTGCGGGTTTTTAAGTGTTCAGGTGTCCTTTTAGGAAGCAGGTTTTTAAGTGCTCTGGGGTCATTTTGTTGGAAGGGGTTTATAAGTGCTCTGGAGTCATTTTGTTGGAAGAGGGTTTTTAAGTGCTCTGGAGTCATTTGGTTGGAAGTAGGTTTTTAAGTTTTCTGGAGTCATTTTGTTGGAAGCGGGTTTTTAAGTGCTCTGGAATCATTTTGTTGGAAGAGGGTTTTTAAGTGCTTTGGAGTAATTTCCTTAGAAGCGGTCTTTAATTGCTCTGGAGTCATTTCCTTGGAAGCTGGTTTTTAAGTCCTCTGGAGCCATTTCGTGGGAAGTGGTTTTTTAATTTCTCTGGAGTCATTTCGTTAGAAGCGCGTTTTTAATTCCTCTGGAGTCATTGCGTTGGAAGCAGGATTTTAAGTGCCTTGGAGTCATTTCGTTGGAAGCGGGTTTTTAAGTGCTCTGGAGTCATTTCGTTGGACCGGGATTTTAAGTGTTCTGGAGTCATTTCGTTTGAAACGGATTTTTAAGTGTTCTTGTGTCCTTTCGTTGGAAGTGGGTTTTTAAGTGCTCTGGAGTCATTTCCTTTGAAGCTTGTCTTTAAGTTCTCTGGAGTCATTGAGTTGGAATCGGGTTTTTATGTGCTTTGGAGTCATTTACTTTGAAGCTTGTCTTTAAGTAGTCTGGAGTCATTGCGTTGGAAGTGGGTTTTTATGTGCTCTTAGCCCATTTCATTGGAAGCGGGTTTTTAAGTGCTCTGGAGTCCCTTCTTTGGAAGCGGGTTTTTAAGTGTTCTGGTATCCTTTCGTTGGAAGCGGGTTTTTAAGTGCCCTGGAGTCATTTCTTTGGAAGTAGTTTTTTAAGGTTTCTGGAGTCATATTGTTTGAAGCGGGTTTTTAAGTGCTCTGTGGTCATTTCGTTCGAAGCGGCTTTTTAAGTGCTCGGGAGTCAATTTGTTGGAATTGGGTTTATAAGTCCTCTGGCGTCATTGGGTTGAAAGCGGGTTTTTAAGTGCGCTGGAGTCATTTCGTTGGAAGTAGATTTATAAGTTTTCTGGAGTCATTTTGTTGGAAGCGGGTTTTTAAGTGCTCTGGAGTCATTTTGTTGGAAGAGGGTTTTTAAGTGCTCTGGTGTCATATCCTTGGAAGCGGTCTTAATTGCTCTGGAGTCATTTCATTGGAAGCAGGTTTTTAAGTGCTCTGGAGTCATTTCGTTGGAATTGGGTTTTTAAGTGTTCAGGTGTCCTTCTTGGAAGTTGGTTTTTAAGTGCTATGGAGTCATTTCGTTGGAAGCGGATTTTTAAGTGCTCTGGAGTCATTTTGTTGGACCGGGTTTTTAAGTGTTCTGGAGTCATTTCGTTGGAAGCGGGTTTTTAAGTGTTCTGGTGTCCTTTCGTTGGAAGTATCTTTTTAAGTGCTCTGCAGTCATTTCGTTGGAATCGTGTTTTTAAGTGTTCAGGTTTCCTTTTTGTAAGCGGGTTTTTAAGTGCTCTAAGGTCATTTCGTTCAAAGCGGCTTTTTAAGTGCTCGGGAGTCATTTCCTTGGAAGCGGGTCTTTAAGTGCTCTGGAGTCATTTTGTTGGAATTGGGTTTTAAAGTCCTCTGGAGTCATTGCTTTGAAAGCGCGTTTTTAAGTGCTCTGGAGTCATTTCATTGGAAGTAGATTTTTAAGTTTTCTGGAGTCATTTTGTTGGAAGCGGGTTTTTAAGTGCTCTGGAGTCATTTTGTTGGAAGAGGGTTTTTAAGTGCTCTGGTGTCATATCCTTGGAAGCGGTCTTTACTAGCTCTGGAGTCATTTCATTGGAAGGGTTTTTAAGTGCTCTGGAGTCATTTCGTTAGAAGCTGGTTTTTACGTGTTCTGGTGTCCTTTCATTGGAAGCAGGTTTTTAAGTGTTCTGGGGTCATTTCGTTCGAAGCGGGTTTTTAAGTGCTCTGGAGTAAATTTGTTGGAAGCGGGTTTTTAAGTGCTCTGGAGTCACTTCATTGGAAGCAGGTTTTTAAGTGTTCTGGAATCATTTTTTTGGAAGCGTGTTTTTAATTGCTCTGGAGTCATTTCCTTGGAAGCTGGTCTTTAAGTACTCTGAGTCATTTCGATAGAAGCGGGTTTTAATTGCTCTGAGTCATTTCATTGAATCGGGTTTTTAATTCCTCTGGAGTCATTTCGTTGGAAGCGGGTTCTTAAGTGCTCTGGTGTCATTTTGTTGGTTGCTGGTTTTTAAGTGTTCAGGTGTCCTATTAGGAGGTGGGTTTTTAAGTGCTCTGGGGTCATTTCGTTTAAAGCGGGTTTTGAAGTGCTCTGGAGACATTTTCTTGGAAGCGGTTTTTAAGTGCTCTGGAGTCATTTTGTTGGAAGACGTTTTTAAGTGCTCAGAGTCATTTCTTTGAAGCCGGTTTTAAGTGCTTTGGAGTCACTCGTTGGACAGCGTGTTTTTAAGTGCTCTGGAGTCATTTCTTTGGAAGCGGGTTTTTAAGTGCTCTGGAGTCTTTTCGTTGGAAGCATGTTTTTAAGTTTTCTGGAATCATTTCGTTGGAAGCGGTCTTTTAAGTGCTATGGAGTCATTTTGTTGGAAGAGGGTTTTTAATTCCTCTGGAGTCATTTCACAGCGGGTTTTTAAGTGCTCTGTGTCATTTCGTTGGTTGCTGGTTTTTAAGTGTTCAGGTGTCCTATTAGGAAGCGGGTTTTTAAGTGCTCTGGGGTCATTTCGTTTAAAGCGGGTTTTTAAGTGCTCTGGAGACATTTTGTTGGAAGCGGGTTTTTAAGTGCTCTGAGTCATTTTGTTGGAAGAGGGATTTAAGTGCTCTGAGTCATTTCCTTGAAGCGGGTTTTTAAGTTTTTGATTCACTTCGTTGGAAGCGTGTTTTTAAGTGCTCTTGAGTCATTTCTTTGGAAGCGGGTTTTTAAGTGCTCTGGATTCTTTTCGTTGGAAGCTTGTTTTTAAGTTCTCTGGAATCATTTCGTTGGAAGCGGGCTTTTAAGTGCTATGGAGTCATTTTGTTGGAAGAGGGTTTTAAGCACTCTGAGTCATTTCCTTGGAAGCGGTTCTTTAAGTGTTCTGAGTCATTTTGTTGGAATTGGCTTTTAAGTCCTCTGGAGTCATTTTGTTGGAAGCGGTTTTAAGTGCTCTGAGTCATTTTGTTGGAAGAGGGTTTTAAGTGCTCTGTGTCATATCCCTTGAAGCGGTCTTTAATTGCTCTGAGTCATTTCATTGAAGCGGGTTTTTAAGTGCTCTGAGTCATTTCGCAGAAGCAGGTTTTTAAGTGTTCTGGTGTCCTTCATTGAAGCAGGTTTTAAGTGTTCTGGGGTCATTTCGCTTGCTGGGTGTTTAAGTGCTCTGGAGTAATTTTGTTGGAAGTGGTTTTTAGTGCTCTGAGTCATTTTGTTGGAAGAGGGTTTTAAGTGCTCTTGAGTCATTTCTGTTGGAAGTAGGTTTTAAGTTTTCTGAGTCATTTTTGAAGCGGGTTTTAAGTGCTCTTGAGTCATTTTGTTGGAAGAGGGTTTTTAAGTGCTCTTTAGTCATTGCTTTGGAAGCGGTTTTAAGTGCTCTGGAGTCATTTTGTTGGAAGAGGGTTTTTAAGTGCTCTGAGTCATTTCCTTTGAAGGGGTCTTTAATTGCTCTGGAGTCATTTCATTGAAGCAGGTTTTAAGTGCTCTGGAGTCATTTCGTTGGAAGCGGGGTTTTCAGTGTCTGTGTCCTTTCATTGAAGCAGGTTTTTAAGTGTTCTGGGATCATTTCTGTTGGAAACGGGTTTTTTAAGTGCTCTGAGTCATTTCCTTGAAGCGGTCTTTAAGTACTCTGAGTCATTTCGATAGAAGCAGGTTTTAATTGCTCTGGAGTCATTTCATTGAATCAGGTTTTAATTCCTCTGAGTCATTTGATGCCAGCGGGTTCTTAAGTGCTCTGTGTCATTTCGTTGGTTGCTGGTTTTAAGTGTTCAGGTGTCCCATTAGGAAGCGGTTTTTAAGTGCTCTGGGGTCATTTGTTCAAGCCGGTTTTTAAGTGCTCTGGAGACATTTTGTTGGAAGCGGGTTTTTAAGTGCTCTGGAGTTATTTTGTTGGAAGCGGATTTGTAAGTGCTCTGGAGTCATTTCCTTGGAAGCGGGTTTTTAAGTGCTTTGGAGTCACTTCGTTGTAAGCGTGTTTTTAAGTGCTCTGGAGTCATTTCTTTGGAAGCGGGTTATTAAGTGCTCTGGAGTCTTTTCGTTGGAAGCATGTTTTTAAGTTCTCTGGAATCATTTCGTTGGAAGCGGGCGTTTAAGTGCTATGGAGTCATTTTGTTGGAAGAGGGTTTTTAAGAGCTCTGGATTCATTTCGTTGGAAGCGGGTTTTTAAGTGCTCTGGAGTCATTTCGTTGTAATTGGGTTTTTAAGTTCTCTGGAGTCATTGCATTGAAAGCGGGTTTTTAAGTGCTCTGGAGTCATTTCGTTTAAAGCGGGTTTTATGTGCTCTGAGGTCATTTCATTGAAGCGGGTTTTAAGTGCTCTTGAGTCACTTCATTGAAGCCGGTTTTTAAGTGTTCTGGTATCCTTTCGTTTGGAAGCAGGTTTTAAGTTCTCTGAGTCATTTAGACAGCGAAGTAGGTTTTAAGTTTTCTGGAGTCATTTTTTTGAAGCAGGTTTTTAAGTGCTCTGTAGTCATTTTGTTGTAAAAGGGTTTTTAAGTGATCCGAGTCATTTCCTTGGAAGCGGTCTTTAATTGCTCTGGAGTCATTTCGTTGGAAGCGGGTTTTTAGGTGCTCCGGAATCATTTCGTTGGAAGCAGGATTTTAAGTGTTCTGTTGTCCTTTCATTGAATCAGGTTTTAAGTGTTCTGGGGTCATCTCGCTCATGAGCGGGTTTTAAGTGCTCTGGAGTCATTTTGTTGGAAGAAGGTTTTTAAGTTTTCTGGAGGCATTTTGTTGGAAGCGGGTTTTTAAGTGCTCTGGAGTCATTTTGTTGTTAGAGGGTTTTTAAGTGCTCTGAGTCATTTTGTTGGAAGAGGGTTTTTAAGTGCTCTGGAGTCATTTCCTTGAAGCGGTCTTTAATTGCTCTGGAGAGTCATTTATTTGAAGCCGGATTTTAAGTGCTTTTGAGTCATTTCTGTTAGCGGGTTTTTAAGTGCTCTGAGTCTTTTTCATTTGAGCGAGTTTATAAGTGTTCTGAGTCCTTTCGTTGGAAGTAGGTTTTAAGTTTTCTGAGTCATTTCTTTGGAAGCGGGTTTTAGTGCTCTGGAGTCATTTTGTTGGAAGCGGGTTTTTAAGTGTTCTGGTATCCTTTTTTGAAGCAGGTTTTAAGTACTCTGGACTCATTTCGTTTGGTAGTAGGTTTTTAAGTTTTCTGGAGTCATTTCATTGAAGCAGGTTTTAAGTGCTCTGGAGTCATTTCATTGAATCGGGTTTTTAAGTGTTCAGGTGTCCTTCTTGAAGCTGGTTTTTAAGTGCTATGGAGTCATTTCGTTGGAAGCGGATTTTTAAGTGTCTGAAGTCATTTTTGTCGGACCGGGTTTTAAGTGCTCTGGAGTCATTTTGTTGAATTGGGTTTTAAGTCCCTCTGAGTCATTTCTTTGGAGCGGGTTTTTAAGTGCTCTGGAGTCATTTCTGGAAGCGGGTTTTTAAGTGTTCTGTGTCCTTTAGATTTTGAAGCTGGTTTTAAGTGCTCTGAGTCATTTCTTTGTAAGCGGATTTTAATTGCTCTGAGGTCATTTTGTTAGAAGCAGGTTTTTAAGTGCTGTGGAGTCATTTCGTTGGAAGTATCTTTTTAAGTGCTCTGCAGTCATTTCGTTGGAATCGTGTTTTTAAGTGTTCAGGTTTCCTTTTTTGAAGCGGTTTTAAGTGCTCTGAGGTCATTTTGTTCAAGCGGCTTTTAAGTGCTCGGAGTCATTTCCTTGGAAGCGGTCTTTAAGTGCTCTTGAGTCATTTTGTTGAATTGGGTTTTAAGTCCTCTGGAGTCATTGCGTTGAGCGGGTTTTAAGTGCTCTGGAGTCATTTCGTTGGAAGAGGGTTTTAAGTGCTCTGGAGTCATATCCTTGGAAGCGGTCTTTAATTGCTCTGGGAGTCATTTCACTGGAAGCGGTTTTAAGTGCTCTGGAGTCATTTCGTTGGAAACGGGTTTTTAATTGTTCTGGTT
>JAEOAE010000317.1:0-21816 GCA_036365155.1 Meriones psammophilus
AAGAACAGAAATGGAAAGCACAACTTTGTAAACTAATTCACATATGTCGCCCGTTCAATTATTATAACAGGAAAACTGAAAAATGATATATCGAAATGTACAGCACAGGAACAAGTTTCCAACAGAAGAACAGAAACAGAAAGAACTACTATGTAAACTAATTCACATTCGTGTCGCCTGTTCAATTATTATAACAGAAAAACTGAAAAGAGATATAACCCTCACCCTAACCCTAAGCCCCTAACCTAACCTAACCTAACCTAACCCTAACCTAAGCGCCTAACCCTAGCATTAACCCTAAGCCTAATCCTAACCCTAACCCTTTTTACTAACAGGAACAAGTTTCCAGAAAGAACAGAAGCGCAAAGCACTACTTTGTAATCTAAATCACATGTGTGCCACTCACTCAATTAGGGAATACAGGAAAACTGAAAAGTGATATAACGCACTATCAAGCTCAGGAATAAGTTTCTAACAATAAAAACAGAAAGCAAAGCACTACATTTAAACAGAATCACATGTGTGTCGCTTCCTCAATTAGGAATACAGGAAAACCGAAAAGTGTTATCTCGCATTGTAACCCTAACCTAACCCTAACATTAAAAGGAACAAGTTTCCAACGAAAGAACATAAACATAAGCACTACTTTGTAAACTAAATCACATGTGTGCCACTAAGCTAAATTAGGAATACAGGAAAACTTAAAGTGATATAATGCACTTTACAGCGAGGAGGAACAAGTTTGAACGAAAAGAACAGAAAAGCAAAGCCCTACTTTAAAACGGAATCACATGTGTGTCACTCGCACAATTAGGAATACAGGGAAACTGAAAAGTGTTATCTCCCACTTTATATCACAGAAACAACTTTCCATCGAAAGAAGAGAAACGCAAAGCACAACTTTTTAAACTAATTCACATATGTGTCGCCCGTTCAATTATTATTACAGGAAAACTGAAAAGTGATATATTGACTGTACAGCACAGGAACCTGCTTCCATCGAAAGAACAGAAACGCAAAGCACTACCTTGTAAACTAATTCACATTCGTGTCGCCTGTTGAATTTTTATAAAAGGAAAACTGAAAAGTGATATAACTCTCACCCTAACGCTAAGCCAATAACCCTAACTCTAACCCAAACCCTAACCTAACCCTAACAGTAAGCCCCTAACCCTAACCTAACCCTAACAGTAAGCCCCTAACCCTAACCCTAACCCTAACTTGTTCCTAATGGGAACAAGTTTCCAAATCTAAAAGAACATAAAGCATAAAGCACTACTTTGTAAACTAAATCACATGTGTGCCACAGGCTCAATTAGGAAGACAGGAAAACTGAAAAGTGATATAACGCACTGTACATCACATGAACAAGTTTTGAACAAAAGAACAGAAAAGCAAAGCACTACTTTGTAAACTAAATCACATGTGTGTCACTCGCTCAATTAGGAATACAGGAATACTGAAAAGTGATATAATGCACTGTACATCACATGAACAAGTTTCGAACAAAAGAACAGAAAAGCAAAGCACTACTTTGTAAACTAAATCACATGTGTGCCACACGCTCAATTAGGAATACAGGAAAATTGAAAAGTGATATAACGCACTGTACATCACATGAACAAGTTTTGAACAAAAGAACAGAAAAGCAAAGCACTACTTTGTAAACTAAATCACATGTGTGTCACTCGCTCAATTAGGAATACAGGAATACTCAAAAGTGATATATCGAACTGTACAGCACAGGAACAAGTTTCCATTGAAAAAAAAGAAACACAAAGCACAACTTTGTAAACTAATTCACATACGTGTCGTCCGTTCAATTATTATAACAGGAAAACTGAAAAGTGATATATCACACTGTACAGCACAGAATCAAGTTTCCAACAGAAGAACAGAAACGCAAAGCACTACTTTGTAAACTAAATCACATGTGTGTTGCTCGCTCAATTAATAATACAAGAAAACTGAAATGCAATAAATCGAAATGCACGGCAAAGAAACAAGTTTTCATTGAAAGAACAGAAATGGAAAGCACAACTTTGTAAACTAATTCACATATGTGTCGCCCGTTCAATTATTATAACAGGAAAACTGAAAAATGATATATCGAAATGTACAGCACAGGAACAAGTTTCCAACAGAAGAACAGAAACAGAAAGAACTATACTATGTAAACTAATTCACATTCGTGTCGCCTGTTCAATTATTATAACAGAAAAAAATTGAAAAGAGATATAAACCTCACCCTAACCCTAAGCCTCTAACCCTAACCCTAACCCTAACTTGTTCCTAATGGGAACAAGTTTCCAACGAAAGAACATAAACGCAAAGCACTACTTTGTAAACTAAATCACATGTGTGCCACACGCTCAATTAGGAATACAGGAAAACTGAAAAGTGATATAACGCACTATACATCACATGAACAAGTTTCGAAGAAAAGAACAGAAAAGCAAAGCACTACTTTGTAAACTAAATCACATGTGTGCCACATGCTCAATTAGGAATACAGGAAAACTGAAAAGTGATATAACGCACTGTACATCACATGAACAAGTTTCGAACAAAAGAACAGAAAAGCAAAGCACTACTTTGTAAACTAAATCACATGTGTGTCACTCGCTCAATTAGGAATACAGGAATACTGAAAAGTGATATATCGAACTGTACAGCACAGGAACAAGTTTCCATTGAAAAAACAGAAACACAAAGCACAACTTTGTAAACTAATTCACATACGTGTCGTCATTCAATTATTATAACAGGAAAACTGAAAAGTGATATATCGCACTGTACAGCATAGAATCAAGTTTCCAACAGAAGAACAGAAACGCAAAGCACTACTTTGTAAACTAAATCACATGTGTGTTGCTCACTCAATTAATAATACAAGAAAACTGAAAAGCAATAAATCGAAATGTACGGCAAAGAAACAAGTTTTCATCGAAAGAACAGAAATGGAAAGCACAACTTTGTAAACTAATTCACATATGTGTTGCCCGTTCAATTATTATAACAGGAAAACTGAAAAATGATATATCGAAATGTACAGCACAGGAACAAGTTTCCAACAGAAGAACAGAAACAGAAAGAACTACTATGTAAACTAATTCACATTCGTGTCGCCTGTTCAATTATTATAACAGAAAAAACTGAAAAGAGATATAACCCTCACCCTAAACCTAAGCCCCTAACCGTAACCTAACAGGAACAAGTTTCCAAGAAAGAATATAAACGCAAACAGGAACAAGTTTCCAAGAAAGAATATAAACGCAAAGCACTACTTTGTAAACTAAATCACATGTGTGTTGCTCGCTTAATTAGGAAAACAGGAAAACTGAAAAGCGGTATATTGAAATGTACAGCAAAGAAACAAGTTTTCATCGAAAGAAGAGAAACGCAAAGCACAAATTTGTAAACTAATTCACATTCGTGTCGCCCTGTTCAAATATTACAACAGGAAAACTGAAAAATGATGATATATGCAATTGTACAGAACAGGAACAAGTTTCCATGGAAAGAACAGAAACGCAAAGTGCAGCTTTGTATAGTAATTCACATACGTGTTGCCCGTTCAGTTATTATAACAGGAAAACTGAAAGGTGATATATCACACTGTACAGCACAGAAACAAGTTTCCAACAGAAGAACAGAAATGCAAAGCACTACTTTATAAACTAAATCACATGTTTGTCGCTCGCTCAATTAGGAATACAGCAAAACTGAAAAGCGATATATCGAAATGTAGGGCAAAGAAACAAGTTTTCATCAAAAGAACAGAAACACAAAGCACAACTTTGTAAACTAATTCACATTCTTGTCGCCTGTTAGGTTAGTATAAGAGGAAAACTGAAAAGTGATATAACACTAAACCTAATCCTAAGCCCCTAACACTAAACCTCACCTAACCCTACCCTAACCCTAACCCTAACCTAACCCTAACCCTAACCCTAACCTTACCCTACCTTGTTCCTAACAGGAACAAGTTTCCAACGAAAGAACATAAACGAAAAGCACTACTTTGTAAACTAAATCACATGTGTGCCACTCGATCAATTAGGAATACCCCAAAACTGAACAGTGATGTATCATGCTGTACAGCCCAGAAACAAGTTTCCAACAGAAGAAAAGAAAAGCAACGCACTACTTTTAAAGGGAATTACATGTGTTTCGCTCTCTCTATTAGGAATAGAGGAAAGCGGAAAAGTGTTATCTCACACTGTACGGCACACAAACAATTTTCCATGGAAAGAACAGAAAGCATAATGCACAACTTTGTAAACTAATTCACATATGTGTCCTCTGTTCCATTATTATAACAGGAAAACTGAAAAATGATATATAACACTGTACAGCACAGAAAAAATTTTCCAACAGAAGAACAAAAACGCAAAGCACTACTTTGTAAACTAAATCACATGTCTGTCGCTCAATAATTAGGAATACAGGAAAACTGAAAAGTGTTATCTCCCACTGTATGGCACAGAAACAAGTTTCCATAAAGAAGAAGAGAAAGCGCAAAGCACAACTTTGTAAACTAATTCACATGTGTGTCGCCCGTTCAATTATTATAACAGGAAAACTGAAAAGTGATATATCACACTATACAGCACAGGAACAAGTTTCCATCGAAAGAACAGAAATGCAAAGCACAATTTTGTAAACTAATTCACATACATATCGCCCATTCAATTATTATAACAGGAAAACTTTATAATGATATAATGCTAACGGTAACCTAAGCCCCTAACCCTAACCCTAACCCTAAAACTAACCCTAACCCTAACCCTAACCCTAAGCCCCTAACACTAACCCTAACCCTAACTTGTTCCTAACAGTAACAACTTTCCAACGAAAGAACATAAACGCAAAGCACTACTTTGTAAACTAAATCACATGTGGGCCACTCTCTCAATTAGGAATAGAGGAAAAGTGAAATGTGTTATCGCGCACTTTACAGCACAGAAACAAGTTTCCATCGAAAGAACAGAAACGCAAAGCACAACTTTGTAAACTAATTCACATATGTGTCGCCCGTTCAATTATTATAACAGGAAAACTGAAAAATGATATATCGAACTGTACAGCACAGGAACATGCTTCCATGGAAAGAACAGAAACGAAAAGCACAACTTTGTAAACTAATTCATGTTCGTGTCGCCTGTTCAATTATTATAAAGGAAAACTGAAGAGTGATATAACCCTAACCTAACCTCACCCTAACGCCTAACCCTAACCCCAACCCTAAACCCTAACCCTAACCTAACCCCTAACCGTAACACTAACCCTAACTCTGACCCTTCCCTAACCTAACCTAACCTAATCCTAACCCTAACTTGTTCCTAAGAGGAACAAGTTTTTGAACGAAAGAGTATAAACGCAAAGCACAACTTTGTAAACTAAATCATATGTGTGCCACTCGCTCAGTAAGGAATACAGGAAAACTTAAAAGTGATATAACGACTGTACAGCACAAAAACAAGTTTCCATCGAAAGAACAGAAAGCGCAAAGCACAACTTTTAAACTAATTCACAGTCGTGTCGCCTGTTCAATTATTATAACAGGAAATTTGAAAAATGATATATCCAACTGTACAGCACAGGAACAAGTTAGCAACAGAAGAACAGAAACGCAAAGCACTACTTTGTAACCTAAAATCACATGTGTGTTGCTCGCTCAATTAGGAATACAGAAAACTGAAAAGCGATATATCAGGAAAATGTAGGGCAAAGAAACAAGTTTTCATCAAAAAAAACAGAAACACAAAGCACAACTTTGTAAACTATTTCACATTCTTGTGGCCTGTTAGGTTATTATAACAGGAAAACTGAAAAGTGATATAACCCTAACCTAACCCTAAGCCCCTAACCCTAACCCTAAACATAACCGTAAGCGCTAACCCTAACCTTTAACCCTAAACCTAACACTAACCATAACCCTACCTAACCCTAACCCTAACCCTAACCCTAACCCTAACCCTAACACAAACCCTAACCCTAACCCCTAAACCTAACCCTAACCCTAACCCTAACTCTACCCTACACCTACCCCTAACCTAAACCTAACCCTACCCCTAACCTAAACCTAACTTGTTCCTAAGAGGAACAAGTTTCCAACAAAAAAGAACAAAAACACAAGACACTACTTTGTAAACTAAATTACATGTGTGCCACTCGATCAATTAGGAATACAGGAAAACTGAAAAGTGATATATCACACTGTACAGACCAGAAACAAGTTTCCAACAGAAGAACAGAAAAGCAAAGCACTACTTTTAAACGGAATTACATGTGTATTGCTCTCTCTATTAGGAATAGAGGAAAACGGAAAAGTGTTATCTCTAACTGTACAGCACACAAACAAGTTTCCATGGAAAGAACAGAAAGCATAAAGCACACCTTTGTAAACTAATTCACATATGTGTCGCCCGTTCCATTATTATAACAGGAAAACTGAAAAATGATATATCCAACTGTACAGCACAGGAACAAGTTTCCATTGAAAGAACAGAAACACAAAGAGCAACTTTGTAAACTAAATCACATACTTGTTGCCCGTTCAATTAATATAACAGGAAAACTGAAAAGTGATATATCACACTGTACAGCACAGAAACAAGTTTCAATCAGAAGAACAGAAACGCAAAGCACTACTTTGTAAACTAAATCACAGGTGTGTCCCTCGCTCAATTAGATATACAGGTAAACTGAAAAGCGATATATCAAAATGTACGGCAAAGAAACAAGTTTTTCATCAAAGAACAGAAACACAAAGCACAACTTTTGTAAACTAATTCACATTCGTGTTGCCTGTTCAATTATTATAACAGGAAAACTGAAATGTGATATAACCCTAACCCTAACCCTAAGCCCCTAACCCTAACCCTAACCCTAACCCTAACCCAAACCCTAACCCTGACACCTAACCCTAACCCTAACCCTTTACCTAACCATAACCTAACCATAACCCTAACCTAACCTAACACTAACTTGTTCCTAAAAGGAACAAGTTTCCAACTTAAGAACATAAACGCAAAGCAATACTTTATAAACTAAATTACATATGTGCCACTCGCACAGTTAGGAATACAGGAAAACTGAAAAGTGATATATCACACTGTACCGCCCAGAAACAAGTTTCCAACAGAAGAACAGAAAAGCAAAGCACTACTTTTAAACGCAATTACATGTGTTTCGCTCTCTCTATTAGGAATAGAGGAAAATGGAAAAGTGTTATTTCGCACTCTACGGCACACAAACAATTTTCCATGGAAAGAACAGAAATGCAAAGCACAACTTTGTAATCTAATTCACATATGTGTCGCCTGTTCCATTATTATAACAGGAAAAATGAAAAATGATATATCACACTGTACAGCACAGAAACAAGTATCCAACAGAAGAACAGAAACGCAAAGCACTACTTTGTAAACTAAATCACATGTGTGTTGCTCAAAAATTAGGAATACAGGAAAACTGAAAAGTGATAAATCGCATTGTACAGCACAGGAACAAGTTTCGAATAAAAGAACAGGAAAGCAATGCACTACTTTTAAATGGGATCACATGTGTGTCACTCGCTCAATTAGGAATACAGGAAAACTGAAAAGCGATATATTGAAATGTAAGGCAAACAAACAAGTTTTCATCGAAAGAACAGAAACGCAAAGCACAACTTTGTAAACTAATTCACATTCGTGTTGCCTTTTCAATTATTTTAACAGGAAAACTGAAAAGTGATATAACCTAACCTAACCTAAGCCCTAACCCTAACACTAACCCTAACCTCAACCCCTAACCCTCACCTAACTCTAACCCTACCCTAACCCCAACCCTAAACCTAACCCTAACACTAACACTAACCCATACTTGTTCCTAACAGGAACAAGTTTCCAACGAAAGAAAATCAACACAAAGCAGTACTTTGTAAAGTATATCACATGTGTGCCACTCGCTCAATTAGGAATACCGGAAAACTGAAAAGCGATATATTGAAAAGTAAGGCAAAGAAACAAGTTCTCATCGAAAGAACAGAAACACAAAGCACAACTTTGTAAACTAATTCACATATGTGTCGCCTGTTCATTTATTATAACAGGAAAACTGACAAGTGATATATCCTAACCCTAACGCTAAGCCCGTGAACCCTAACACTAACCCTAACCCCTAACCCTAACGTTCCTAACCCTAACCCTAACCCTAACCCTAACCCTAACCCTAACCCTAACCCTAACCCAAAGGCCCTAACCCTAACCTAACCCTAACACAAACCCTAGCCCTAACTCTAACTAACCTAACCCTAACTTGTTCCTAACAGGAACAAGTTTCCAAGAAAGAATATAAACGCAAAGCACTACTTTGTAAACTAAATCACATGTGTGTTGCTCGCTCAATTAGGAAAACAGGAAAACTGAAAAGCAGTATATTGAAATGTACAGCAAAGAAACAAGTTTTCAACGAAAGAAGAGAACCGCAAAGCAAAAATTTGTAAACTAATTCACATCGTGTCGCCCTGTTCAAATATTACAACAGGAAAACTGAAAAATGATGATATATGCAATTGTACAGAACAGGAACAAGTTTCCATGGAAAGAACAGAAACGCAAAGTGCAACTTTGTATAGTAATTCACATACGTGTTGCCCGTTCAGTTATTATAACAGGAAAACTGAAAGGTGATATATCACACTGTACAGCACAGAAACAAGTTTCCAACCTAAGAACAGAAATGCAAAGCACTACTTTATAAACTAAATCACATGTTTGTCGCTCGCTCAATTAGGAATACAGCAAAACTGAAAAGCGATATATCGAAATGTAGGGCAAAGAAACAAGTTTTCATCAAAAGAACAGAAACACAAAGCACAACTTTGTAAACTAATTCACATTCTTGTCGCCTGTTCGGTTAGTATAAGAGGAAAACTGAAAAGTGATATAACCATAGCCCTAATCCTAAGCCCCTAACACTAAACCTAACCCTAACCCTAACCTAACCCTAACCCTAACCTAACCCTCAATTTTTAACCCTAACCTAACCCTACCTTGTTCCTTAACAGGAACAAGTTTCCAACAAAAGAACATAAACAAAAAGCACTACTTTGTAAACTAAATCACATGTGTGTCACTCGATCAATTAGGAATACCCCAAAACTGAACAGTGATATATCACGATGTACAGCCCAGAAACAAGTTTCCAACAGAAGAACAGAAAAGCAAAGCACTACTTTTAAAGGGAATTACATGTGTTTCGCTCTCTCTATTAGGAATAGAGGAAAACGGAAAAGTGTTATCTCGCACTGTACGGCACACAAACAAGTTTCCATGGAAAGAACAGAAACGCAATGCACAACTTTGTAAACTAATTCACATATGTGTCGCCTGTTCCATTATTATAACAGGAAAACTGAAAAATGATATATAACACTGTACAGCACAGAAAAAATTTTCCAACAGAAGAACAAAAACGCAAAACACTATTTGTAAACTAAATCACATGTCTGTTGCTCAATAATTAGGAATACAGGAAAACTGAAAAGTGATAAATCGCATTGTACAGCACAGGAACAAGTTTCGAATGAAAGAACAGGAAAGCAATGCACTACTTTTAAACAGAATCACATTTGTGTCACTCGCTCAATTAGGAATACAGGAAAACTGAAAAGCGATATATCGAAATGTAAGGCAAACAAACGAGTTTTCATAGAAAGAACAGAAACGCAAAGCACAACTTTGTAAACTAATTCACACATGTGTCGCCTGTTCATTTATTATAACAGGAAAACTGACAAGTGATATATCCCTAACCCTAACGCTAAGCCCGTAACCCTAACACTAACCCTAACCCCTAACCCTAACGCTAACCCTAACCCTAACCCTAACCCTAACCCTAACCCTAACCCTAACCCTAACCCAAACCCTAACCCTACACTAACCCTAACACAAACCCTAGCCCTAACTCTAACCCTAACACTAACTTTTACCTACCAGGAAAAAGTTTCCAAGGAAAGAACATAAACTCAAAGCAGTACTTTGTAAACTAAATCACATGTGTGCCACTCGATGAATTAGGAATAAAGTAAAACTACAAAGTGATATAACGCACTGTACAGCACAGGAAGAAGTTTAGATCGAAAGAATAGAAAAGCAAAGCACTACTTTTAAACGGAATCACATGTGTGACACTCGCTCAATTAGGAATACAGGAAAATTGAAAAGTGTTATGTAGCACTGTATGGCACACAAACAAGTTTCAATCGAAAGAACAGAAACGCAAAGCATAACTTTGTAAACTAATTCACATATGTATCGCCTGGTCAAATATTATAAAAGGAAAACTGAAAAGTGATATATCGAACTGCAAAGCACAGGAACCTGTTTCCATTGAAAGAACAGAAACGGAAAGCACAACTTTGTAAACTAACTCACATACGTGTCGCCCATTCAATTATTATAACAGGAAAACTAAAAAGTGATATATCACACTGCACAGCACAGAAACAAGTTTCCAACAGAAGAACAGAAACGCAAAGCAATACTTTGTAAACTAAATCACCTGTGTGTTGCTCACTGAAATAGGAATACAGGGAAACTGAAAAGCGATAAATCGAAATGTATGGCAAAGAAACAAGTTTTCATCGAAAGAACCGAAATGCAAAGCACAACTTTGTAAACTAATTCACAGTCGTGTCGCCAATTTATTTCTTATAACAGGAAAACTGAAAAGTGATATAACCCTAACCCTAACCCTAAGCCCTAACACTAAACCTAACCCTAACCCTAACCTTAACCTAACCCTAACCCTAAGCCCGTAACCCTTACCCTAACCCTAACCCTAAACCTAACCCCTAACCCTAACTTGTTCCTAACAGGAACAAGTTTCCAAGAAAGAATATAAACGCAAAGCACTACTTTGTAAACTAAATCACATGTGTGTTGCTCGCTCAATTAGGAAAACAGGAAAACTGAAAAGCAGTATATTGAAATGTACAGCAAAGAAACAAGTTTTCAAAGAAAGAAGAGAACATAAAGCACAAATTTGTAAACTAATTCACATTCGTGTAAGCCCTGTTCAAATATTACAACAGGAAAACTGAAAAATGATGATATATGCAATTGTACAGAACAGGAACAAGTTTCCATGGAAAGAACAGAAAGCGCAAAGTGCAACTTTGTATAGTAATTCACATACGTGTTGCCCGTTCAGTTATTATAACAGGAAAACTGAAAGGTGATATATCACACTGTACAGCACAGAAACAAGTTTCCAACCTAAGAACAGAAATGCAAAGCACTACTTTATAAACTAAATCACATGTTTGTCGCCGCTCAATTAGGAATACAGCAAAACTGAAAAGCGATATATCGAAATGTAGGGCAAAGAAACAAGTTTTCATCAAAAGAACAGAAACACAAAGCACAACTTTGTAAACTAATTCACATTCTTGTCGCCTGTTCGGTTAGTATAAGAGGAAAAACTGAAAAGTGATATAACCATAGCCTAATCCTAAGCCCCTAACACTAAACCTAACCCTAACCCTACCCTAACCCTAACCCTAACCCTAACTCTAACCCTAACCCTAACCCTAACCCTAACCTAACCTTACCCTACCTTGTTCCTAACAGGAACAAGTTTCCAACGAAAAGAACATAAGCGAAAAGCACTACTTTGTAAACTAAATCACATGTGTGCCACTTTCGATCAATTAGGAATACCCCAAAACTGAACAGTGATATATCACGATGTACAGCCCAGAAACAAGTTTCCAACAGAAGAACAGAAAAGCAAAGCACTACTTTTAAAGGGAATTACATGTGTTTAGCTCTCTCTATTAGGAATAGAGGAAAGCGGAAAAGTGTTATCTCGCACTGTACGGCACACAAACAAGTTTCCATGGAAAGAACAAGCATAATGCACAACTTTGTAAACTAATTCACATATGTGTCGCCTGTTCCATTATTATAACAGGAAAACTGAAAAATGATATATAACACTGTACAGCACAGAAAAAATTTTCCAACAGAAGAACAAAAACGCAAAGCACTATTTGTAAACTAAATCACATGTCTGTTGCTCAATAATTAGGAATACAGGAAAACTGAAAAGTGATAAATCGCATTGTACAGCACAGGAACAAGTTTCGAATGAAAGAACAGGAAAGCAATGCACTACTTTTAAACAGAATCACATTTGTGTCACTCGCTCAATTAGGAATACAGGAAAACTGAAAAGCGATATATCGAAATGTAAGGCAAACAAACGAGTTTTCATAGAAAGAACAGAAGCATAAAGCACAACTTTGTAAACTAATTCACATACTTGTAGCCCGTTCAATTATTATAACAGGAAAACTGAAAAGTGACATAACCCTAACCTAACCATAAGCCCCTAACACTAACGCTAAACCTAACCCCTAACCCTAACACTATACCTAACCCTAACCCTACCTAACCCTAAGCCTAACCCTAACACTAACCTAACTTGTTCCTAACATGAAAAATTTTCCAACAAAAGAAAATAAATGCAAAGTACTACTTTGTAAACTAAATCATATGTGTTTCACTTGCTCAATTAGGAATACAGGAAAACTGAAAAGCGATATATCGAAATGTACAGCAAAGAAACAAGTTTTCATCGAAAGAACAGAAACGAAAAGCACAACTTTGTAAACTAATTCACATTCGTGAGGCCTGTTCAATTATTATAATAGGAAAACTCAAAGTGATATAACCCTAACCCTAACTCCTAACACTAACCCTAACCCTAACCATACCCTAACCCTAAGCCTAACCTAACCCTACTCTAACTTGTTCCTAACAGGAACCAGTTTCCACCGAAAAAGAACATAAACCAAAGCACTACTTTGTAAACTAAATCACATGTGTGCCACTCACTCAATTATGAATACAGGAAAACTGAAAAGTGATATAACGCAATGTACAGCACATGAACAAGTTCAAACGAAAAAACAAAAGCACTACTTTTAAACGGAATCACATGTGTGTCGCTCGCTCAGTTAGGAAAACTGAAAAGTGTTACCTCGCACTGTAAGTCACAGAAAGAAGTTTCCATCAGAAGAACAGAAACGGAAAGCACTATTTTGTAAACTAAATCACTTGTATGTCACTCGCTCAATTAGGAATACAGGAAAACTGAAAAAGCGATATATCGAAATGTACTGCAAAGAAACAAGTTTTCATCAAAAGAACAGAAACACAAAGCACAACTTTGTAAACTAATTCACATTCCTGTCGCCTGTTCAATTATTATAACAGGAAAACTGAAAAGTGATAAAAACCTAACCCTAACCCTAAGCCCCTAACCCTAACACTAACCCTAACCTTAACCCCTAACCCTAACCTGAAACCTAACCCTAAACTAACCCTAACCTAACCCTAACCCCAACCCTAACCCTAACCCTAACCCTAACTTGTTCCTAACAGGAACAAGTTTCCAACGAAAGAACATAAATGCAAAGCACTACATTGTAAACTAAATCACATGTGTGCAACTAGCTCAATTAGGAATACAGGAAACCTGAAAAGTGATATAACGCACTGTACAGCACAGGAACAAGTTTCGAACGAAAGTACAGAAAAACAAAGCACGACCTTTAAACGGAATCACATGTGTGTCGCTCAATCAATTAGGAATACAGGAAAACTGAAAAGTGTTACCTCGCACTGTAAGGCACAGAAAGAAGTTTCCATCGAAAGAACAGAAATGCAAAGCACAACTTTGTAAACTAATTCACATACGTGTCCTCCATTCAATTATTATAACAGTCAAAGTGAAAAGTGATACATCACACTGTACAGCACAGAAACTAGTTTCCAACAGAAGAACAGAAACGCAAAGCACTACTTTGTAAACTAAATCACATGTGTGTTGCTCGCTCAATTAAGAATACAGGAAAACTGAAGAGCGATATATCGAAATGTACAGCAAAGAAACAAGTTTTCATCGAAAGAACAGAAATGCAAAGCACAACTTTGTAAACTAATTCACATTTGTGTCGCCTGTTCAATTATTATAACAGGAAAACTGAAAAGTGATATAACCCTAACCCTAACCCTAATACCCTAACCCTAACCCTAACCCTAACCCTAACGTAACCCTAACTTGTTCCTAACATTAACAAGTTTCCAACAAAAGAACTTAAACATAAAAGCACTACTTTGTAAACTAAATCACATGTGTGCCACTTGATCAATTAGGAATACAGGAAAACTGAAAAGTGATATAACGCACTGTACTGCACAGGAACAAGTTTCGAACGAAAGAACAGAAAAGCAAAGCACTACTTTTAAATGGAATCACATGTGTTTAGCTCGCTCAGTTAGGAATACAGGAAAACTGAAAAGCGATATATCGAAATGTAGGGCAAATAAACAAATTTTCATCGAAAGAACAGAAATGCTAAGCACAACTTTATAAACTAATTCACATACGTGTCGCCTGTTCAATTATTATAACAGGAAAACTGAAAAGTGATATATCGAACTGTACAGCACAGGAACAAGTTTCCATCGAAAGAAAAGAAACGCAAAGCAGAACTTTGTAAACTAATTCACAAATGTGTCGCCCGTTCATTTAATATAACAGGAAAACTGAAAAGTGATATATCACACTGTACAGCACAGAAACAAGTTTCCAACAGAAGAACAGAAATGCAAAGCACTGAAAGACTCCCGATGGGTGTCTTCCGTCAGGGAGAGCCCCTCCCAAGCATCAACGAGACCAGATGTTTGGCTGCAAACAGCAAGAGGCTTTATTTTGATACACGTGTACCCGGGGCGACAAAGTCTCTCGGAAGACTTGGGCGCCCCCTGAGTGGAAAGCTGGGCTTTTTATAGGGTCTCAGAGCAAAAGCGCAGGTACAGAAGCGAGAAGCATAGTTACAGGGAGCTGATTGGTACATTTAAATGAGACCACAACTTGAGTCAGAGTTTGGCAGGGACACCATGATATCAGGAACTGGGTGGTCGGAAAGGTCATGATGGCTCTCAATCTTGGGACCGCCACCTGTTGTTTGTCTTATGGCTCCTATCTCAGCTGGAACAGTCTCACTATTTGTCTTAGGGCTCCTATATCAGCTGGAACAGTCTCACAAACTTCTCATATGCGTGGTCAGCACAAATTGATTTTTGGCTCAACTGGGGCAGCCTGACCTCAGATATCCCCAGCAGCTGGGTCTCTTCAGCTAGTTCCCTCCCTAGCACACAGAGTTTCTCAAAACAGTGGTATCCTTCAGAGTTTCTCAAAACAGTGCTGTACAAAATGACATTAACTATTAGCTGCTTCTAACTTTTGGTGAGGCGGGGGTCTTTCATTCCCCCCTTTTTCTTCTAACTTAGAATGGAATCTTTCATTCTAGGGCCTAGGGAGAGTTAATTTCTGTCTCCTGCTGTTTAAACTGATGATACTGCTGGGTTAACACCAACGCTTGTATGACAGAGAGCCGGTGGCTTTATTGAACCAACTCTCGTACCAGCTTTGTCCTGACTCAAAGAACTGCTGTCTCTGTCTGAGTCTTCCTTTAAGCCAAGGAGAACTATTACAGGGTCTCTCTAGGCTTTTAGCCCAGTTGCTGCAATATTAGTGTCCATTTCAGCTAAGCAGATGCCCAAGATAATAGCTAATGCCAGGGAGCCCCTTTTGACTTAGCATTTCAGCCTGCTAGGGGGGATTTGGGCGTAGTTCCGTCTTCTGGAGCTTCTTCGAGCTGACCGTTGGACCGTAGGCATCAGGGGCTAGGAAGGCTGAAATCCCAGTCAAAGGCTGGGCAATAACGGAGTCCCAAGCATCTGGTTCATTGATCCACCCGAAGAGGCAGGGAGCAATCATGTCAGTTTCCAGGAAGTCCAGATCTCAGCTTGCAGTCCACAGCTGATGCGGGAACAGAGTCAAAGAGTTGAAAATCTGCTGAGACAAATTCAGACTAGAGACAGAAGTTAAGATTTGTCTGTTAAATGGAAAAAGTGAGAAATCCCAACACCAGGGAAAAACTCTTCTGGGATCCATTTGAGCTATGCCAGATCTAGGTCTTATGACCTTTTGATTTTTGTAAACTCATATAAATTTTTGGTGTCAGAAAAGTAACATTTCAGCAAATCTAATACAGCAACATTTTGAGAGTAACAGATAAAAACTATATCCAACAGAATTGGTACTAGTCAGCTGTTTGTTTTATATCTTTTATAAACAACTTAAGTGTGTCCATGTGGCAGCCTTTTTGGAGTTAACGGCATCTGAGCAGCGGAACTCAGCTTCTTGGCTATTTTTCAAAGTCCAGTCTCTCACAGACTGACCTTGGTGGTCTTACAGTGGACTGCTCTGACCCTGAGAAACTCCGTGCAACCATAGTAACCAGACAGCAGGCTCTGTGCAACCTTGAGTAAACCCTCCTATATTTTGGCTAAGTAAGATTGCCTGCGTGAGAACCTAATTGTACTTTTTTTTTTACTTAAGTGTTAACCTGACGTCCATTAAATTGATACTTTGATCAGTATGTAGACCAACATTTTTTAGATTTTTATAACCTGAACTCCTATATCCTCAGACCCTATATAAACCTTATATTTTTTTTTACCTATTAATATAAGACATTGGCAACTGATGTAAAGCCTATGAGCAGGGCAAACCTGTTTTGTTTGGCTTTTTCTTTATTATACAAAATATATAGTACCCAGTAGTTTTAACTAACTAATGAACTGTCCAATGAGCTGATAGTGAACCTAACTGTCTGCTCTTTAACTGCCAAGTTACTGTTAACTAAGCCTAGCCTTTTAGCCTAGCTGTCAATGTGATCAGAGACCTGAGAAGGATAAATTATGAGCTAAGTACCAATCAAAATGACAGAGATGACTAGTTAGTCCATTACCTAGGCAGTGTCCCTGGCTCCTATGTTCTCCTGGCTTTTTGAGCAGAGGCAGTCCAGCCATCAGGCATAGAGGATGAGAAACTGCTGCTGTGGAAAGAGGAACAGGAGAGATTGACCTCACCTTGCCTCTCACAATGTGAGACAATGGCTCTTCAGGTGTCCCCGGCTTTGTCCACAGTTTAGGCTAGGCCCTAGCAGTGGGCCAGTTGGGGCAGTATTGCCCAGTGGTTAGCATACCACAATCCAGAGTTGCAGTCATCTGTCTTTGTGTCCAAATCTCCTCGGAGACCTTGGGGAGCTACTGCCAGGATTTTGGGACTTTCTGCCACAATAAACTTACATATGTTAAAATGCCATATTTATCAGATCTCAGATAAGCTTGAGGTCCAGCATATCTGAGTTACTCTTTGTTTTTATCATCTGTTTTAAACTGTGTCCTATAAAACAGAATGCTATTTAATCTAGTTCTAGCATATTTCTGAGATGCATATTTTAGAACTATATATTTTAAGACAAATAGGCAAACTTTATATTTACCCATCCTAGGCTTAACCTTAAAAAAACTTGAACAAGGAGACTAGGTAAGGCTCAACTGCAGTATTTATCATGACTTTAAATCTGCTCTTTCTGAACTAAAATCAAAGCAAACCTTTTAATCTGATACAGTTCATAGAAAGGCTAGCAAATCTTGCTACTCCTACCACTTGCATTAAAATTAAACAGTAAAAAGCTTTTGCACTTAACACTGATATGACTATATATAACTGAGATACCTGAACAAAATGGTGGCAAACTCATAGTTTTACCCTCTTTATCTCTGAACCAGTATGGCGGCTGGCCACGTGTAACTGAACTCAGCTGGAAGTCCTAAACAAATATGGCAGCAAAACTACAGCTTTATGTGCTCTCTATCCCTGAACCATCATGGCAGCTAGCCATGTGTTAGCACAGGCTATGACTGACAATACCAAAAATAGCCATTAGGTGCTGTTGATGATACAGCAAACACTGTGGAGCATCCATAATCCCCCACAACCAAAAGTTCCCAGTGATCAAACAAGCTTTAGAAGAATTACTTTAGCCATACCAAACCTATCAGCTAGCTCTCTGGCTTTTTATAACACATCCACTAACCTTCTGCAACATTCTATATACCTTCAGGTTCCTAGCTTTCTTTTTCTGGCTTAACCAGACATGCTTACTTTCTTGCTTTCTTTTTTGCTTTTCAGACAACATAAAAACTCTCACTAAAATCCTTTCCATTTTGACATAATCCTGCAGAAGCCCAGAGTCTACGTACGATTTGCTTTCTATACATTAGTATAAAGAGGAGTTTTCAAACTGCCATTCTTTTAAATAACTTTTCTGTAGCGGTTAAGATGATCACAAATCAGCTTAACAAACAAACAGCTCTCCACAAGATACACTTTAAAAACTGCAATTTTTTCAGTTAGCACAAACAATACGGCAGGGTTTTATTTAGTAAAATTAATAAAATACCCAAGATCATTGTCATACCCAAATGCCTGATAAACTTTAAACATTTTACAGCCTTAAACATTTCAAAACCAGATTTTAAAACCAGAATTTACCAGTGTAAGCAATTTAATTTTTAAAACCAATACCAATTAACCAATTAAAATAAGTTATCCTTTTAACCTAGAAGGAAATGAGAATTAACGTCCACCAGCTGGCCAAATTTTCCCGGGAACCATAATTATAAAAGTTGAAACTAGATTTTAAGACCAAAATTTATCAGTGAAAACAACCTAATCTTCAGAACCAATATCAACTTAGAATAAGACTTTCTCCTTATCCTAAAAGGAAATAAAATCATTTTGACTCAGAGATTTTGCAACCTTTTTTTTTTCCTGATCCACACCATGTGGCAATTTACATTGTTGTTATTTAAACATGTGCATTTATAGACCCTACAAACACATAGACACATATACATGTATAAAATAAGAATTTGAATTTAACCTTAAAACATACCCAATTATTTTTTTATCATATCAACCATTTAAGACCAGTTGAAAACAACTGGATAATGGCCATATATTTAAACAGACAGACTCAGCTGCAATTCTAAACATTACAGTAAGTACAGTTTTTTTTTTTCTAAATTATTGTTTGATCTGTAAGTTTGCAGCCCCCTAGGTGGGAGGAGGGAAGAGAGGAGCAAGAGGGAGTGGTGAGCTCTTGCTGCTTACTTCCCTGCTAAGCTGGCATGAAGGCAAGGGGAAGGAGTTTTTCCTCACTCTCAGCAGCCAGAGCAGCTCCTATCATGGAGCAGCTAAGGTGCCAATCCCCGCCTAGCCATGTCTAAGGACTTTCATCCAGCAAGCCCATGAGCCTTGCTGGATGAAAGTCCTTAGCTTGGCTTCCTTGTGAGATCTACTGTAGCTTACCTCCCCCGCAGGTCCTGAACCTGCTTCCTGGCTGGGCCCTCTCCCTCCCCGTGCTCTTTTGCTGTAAAGTTAAACTTTTGGGAGTAGTGACAGTTTGTCCCATTTTTTCAAATACATAAAAAACACTTATCACACTTACTATAAAGATGAGACAGACAGAACACAACACAGGCCGCACGGCACGAGATAAGACACAAAACTGAAAGCAAAAATTCAGATGGAGACTGTGTCGGAAGTCCGGTTCCTCTGTCTCCCAGATGAAACACGTAGCCTTCGAACAGGGGCGAGGCCCCGAGAAGTCCGAGTCGGCTCGTGCTTCCAGACAGACGAGAGCCGAGAAATCGGCTCTCTCCCCACTCAGATGGGAACTGTGAAAACAGCTCCCTACAGAACACTCCTGAGACATCTCCCAGGAGCCACGGAAAGAAAGTCCGATTCCTTCAACTCCTTTCAATTTCCACAATACAGATGACTTGGGCCAAGCCTCAGACCACAGGGGGACTCGAACCCCTTGGAAGCAGACACACACAAAACAGACTGCTTAACACCACGATACACAAGTCTCACAGAACAAAAAGCTGGCAGTCTTACATCCCGACGCTGGGTCAGTGGTCCCTGGGCAGGGGTCTCAGATCTTGCTGGGGCCTCCAAATGAAAGACTCCCGATGGGTGTCTTCTGTCAGGGAGACCCCCTCCCAAGGATCAACGAGACCAGTTGTTCGGCTGCAAACAGCAAGAGGCTTCATTTTGATACACGGGTACCCGGGGCAACAAAGTCTCTCGGAAGACTTGCGTGCCCCCTGAGTGGAAAGCTGGGCTTTTTATAGGGTCTCAGAGCAAAAGCGCAGGTACAGAAGCTAGAGGCATAGTTACAGGGAGCTGATTGGTACATTTAAATGAGACCACAACTTGAGTCAGAGTTTGGCAGGGACACCATGATATCAGGAACTGGGTGGTCGGAAAGGTCATGATGGCTCTCAATCTTGGGACTGCCACCTGTTGTTTGTCTTAGGGCTCCTATCTCAGCTGGAACAGTCTCACTCTTTGTCTTAGGGCCCCTATCTCAGCTGGAACAGTCTCACAAACTTCTCATATGCGTGGTCAGCACAAATTGATTTTTGGCTCAACTGGGGCAGCGTGAACGCAGATATCCCCAGCAGCTGGGTCTCTTCAGCTAGTTCCCTCCCTAGCCCACAGAGTTTCTCAAAACAGTAGTATTCTTCAGAGTTTCTCAAAACAGTGCTGTACAAAATGACATTAACTATTAGCCGCTTCTAACTTTTGGTGAGGGGGGGGTCTTTCAGCACTACTTTGTAAACGAAATCACATGTATGTCGCTCGCTCAATTAGGAATACAGGAAAACTGAAAGGCGATATATCGAAATGTATGGCAAAGAAACAAGTTTTCATCGAAAGAACAGAAACGCAAAGCACAACTTTGTAAACTAATGCACATTCATTTCGCCTCTTCAATTATTATAACAGGAAAATTGAAAAGTGATATAACCCTAACACTAACCCTAACCCTACCCTAACTCTAAGTGTAACCCTAACCCTAACCCTAACTTGTTCCTAACAGGAACAAGTTTCCAGCGAAAGAACATAAACGCAAAGCACTACTTTGTACACTAAATCACATGTGTGCCACTCACTCAATTAGGAATACAGGAAAACTGAGAAGTGATATAATGCACTGTACAGCACAGGAACAAGTTTCGAATGAAAGAACACAAAAACAAAGCACTACTTTTTTTTTTTTTTTTTACTTGATGTTTTGTTTTATTTATTTATTTTTTAAATGCAGTTTATTCAGGAACCTTGAACAATCATCTGACCTTGGGGAAAGCCAGCCCACTTTAAATAGCCTCTGGGTAACCAACCTCAGCATGCCACGTGGGCAATGCAGATAGGTCCACATACATGGAAGCAAGCCAGATCCTCAGCCTTAGCCAAATGTGGAATTTTTCGTGACAGAGAGCACTCACCATCGGGAAGGTAGAAGGCGGAAACCAGCTCCATCTTTCAGGCGCGGCATTACGCAGCTCTTTACCATTCCCGTTTTTTGTTTTAGACACATTAGGCAAGAGTAGAGGTCTGATCTCTGATATTAGAAATAAATTTGGACTTTGTACTGATGTTCATTTAGGTGTCATCCACCCAAAGAGCAACAGACCCGTCCGATACCTTTTTCTCAGAAGCGGGACCTGGGGCATCAACCCGCATGCAATCAGACATGCTCTTCTCTGGGTCCAAGGCTGCTGACCCTGAGTGCAGTGCTTAGCTTTGCATCCTGAACGTAACATTTTGACTTTTTATGGTAGCCAACCATGCTTGGGGAGAATGTCCTGCTTCAATGGCTGTAAAGGCCTGAATGGTCGTGGCTGCATTACGCTGTTGTGAGACTCTAATCTTGCATATATACCACAGGCAAACCAAGGTGACCAACACCAGAAGGCCTGCTAATGCTCCCATGCCCGCCCATTCCTTCAGATGATTCATGGCTGCAGCAATTCATGATGATAA
>JAEOAE010002857.1:0-21322 GCA_036365155.1 Meriones psammophilus
GTGCTCTGTTGTCATTTTGTTGGAAGCGGGTTTTAGGAGGCTCTGAATCATTTTGTTGGAAGCGTGGTTTTTTTGTGCTCTGATGTCATTTCTAGCGGTTTTTAAGTGCTCTGTAGTCATTTCATTGAAGCTGGTTTTTGAGTGCTCTGAGTCATTCTGAAGCGCCGGTTTTAAGTTCTGTGGAGTCCTTTCGCTGGAAGCGGATTTTAAGTTCCTCTGGAGTCATTTGGTTGAAGCGGTTTTATGTGCACTGAGAATATTTCGCTGGAACTGAGTTTTAAGTGCTCTGGCGTCATTGCCATTTGGAAGCCCGTTTTAGAGTTCTCTGAGTCATTTTGTTGAAGCAGGTTTTATAGTGCTCTGGATTCATTTAGTTGGAAGCAGGGTTTTATGTGCTCTGAGGTCATTTCGTTGGAAGCGGGTTTTAAAAGTGCTCTGGAGTTATTTCGTTAGAAGCATTTTTTAAGTGCTCTGAGTCATTTCATTGGAAGGGTTTTTTATGTGCACTGGAGGACATTTTGTTGAACTGGGCTTTTAAGTAGGTTCTGGAGTGATCATTTGTTGGAAGCGGGTTTTAGAGTGCTGTCGGAGTCATTTGTTGAAGCAGGGTTTTAAATGGGTTTTAGTACTCTGGAGTCATTTCTTGAAAGAAGGTTTTAAATTAGGCCGATTTGTTAGGCGTTTTTAAGTGCTCTGGCTCATTTAGTTGGGCGGGTTTTAAGGGCTCTGTAGTCATTTCATTGGAAGGGGTTCTTGAGTGCTCTGGAGTAATTTCTTTGGAAGGGGTTTTATGTGCACTGAGGACATTTCGTTGGAACTGGGTTTTAAGTGCTCTGGAGTCATTTCGTTGGAAGCTGGTTTTTAAGTACTATGGAGTCATTTTGTTGGAAGCTTGTTTTAGAGTGCTCTGGAATCATTTCAAAGGAAAGGGGTTTTTATGTGCGGAGGACATTTCATTGGACCTGGGTTTTAAGTGCTCTGGAGTCATTTTGTTAGGCGGCTTTTAAGTGCTCTGGAGTCATTTTTGTTGCGGGTTTTAGAGTGCTCTGGATTCATTTTGTTGAAGCGGGTTTTTAAGTGCTCTGAGTCATTTTCGTAGGAAGCGGGTTTTTAATTGCTCTGAGTCATTTCATTGGAAACGGTTTTTGAATGCTCTGGAGTCATTTCGTTGGAAGCATGTTTTTAAGTGCTCTGGAGTCATTTCGTTGGAAGGGGTTTTTATGTTCACTGAGGACATTTTGTTGGAACTGGTATTTTAAGTACTCTGGAGTCATTTCGTTGGAAGTGGGTTTTAGAGTGCTCTGGATTCATTTTGTTGGAAGATGGTTTTTAAGTGCTCTGAGTCATTTCGTTTTAGGCGGGGTTTTTAAGTGCTCTGTTGTCATTTTGTTGGAAGCGTGGTTTTAGAGTGCTCTGGAATCATTTTTGTTTAGGCAGGTTTTTTGTGTTCTGATGTCATTTCGTTGGAAGCGGTTTTTAAGTGCTCTGTAGTCATTTCATTGGAGCAGTTTTTAAGTGCTCTTAAGTCAATTTTGGAAGCGGGTTTTTAAGTGCTTTCTGGATTTTTCATTTCATTTGGTTGGAAGCGGGTTTTTATGTGCTCTGAGAATCATTTCGTTGGAACTGGGTTTTTAAGTGCTCTGGAGTCATTTCGTTGGAAGCACGTTTTTAAGTTCTCTAGAGTCATTTTGTTGGAAGCGTGTTTTTGAACACTCTGAGTCATTTAGTTGGAAGCAGTTTTGAGTGCTCTGAGGTCATTTCGTTGGAAGCTGGGTTTTAAGTGCTCTGGAGTCATTTCGTTAGAAGCGGGTTTTTAAGTGCTCTGGAGTCATTTCTTTGGAAGCAGGTTTTAAGTGCTCTGGAGTCATTTTGTTGGAACTGGTTTTTAAGTGCTCTGGAATCATTTCATTTGAAGCAGGTTTTTAAGTGCTCTGGAGTCATTTAGTTGGAACTGGGTTTTTAAGTGCTCTGGGCTCATTTCGATTTGGAAGCAGTTTTTAAGTGCTCTGGAGTCATTTAGTTGGAAGCGGGTTTTGAGGGCTCTGGAGTCATTTCATTGGAAGCGGGTTTTTGAGTGCTCTGGAGTCATTTCTTTGGAGGCGGGTTTTAAGTGCTCTGGAGGTCATTTCGTTGGAAGAGGTTTTTAAAGTGCTCTGGGATTCATTTAGTTGGAACTGGGTTTTTAAGTGCTCTGGAGTCATTTTTCGTTGGAACTGGGTTTTTAAGTGCTCTGGCTCATTTTGTTGGAAGCGGTTTTTAAGTGCTCTGGAGTCATTTCGTTGGAAGGGGTTTTTTAAGTGCTCTGGAGTCATTTCGTTTGGAGCGGGTTTTTAAGTGCTCTGGAGTCATTTCTTTGGAAGCAGGTTTTTAAAGTACTCTGGAGTCATTTCTTTGGAAGCGGGTTTTTAAGTGCTCTGAGTCATTTCTGTTTTGGAAGCAGGGTTTTTAAATGTTCTGGTGTCATTTCGTTTGGAAGCAGGTTTTAAGTGCTCTCAGAGTCATTTGCTTGAGTCAAGAAGGGGTTTTAAATGCTCTGGAGTCATTTTGTTGGAAGCGGGTTTTAAGTGCTCTGGAGTCATTTTGTTGGAAGCGGGTTTTAAGTGCTCTGGAGTCATTTCATTGGAAGCGGGTTTTAAGTGCTCTGAGTCATTTCTTTGGAAGCGGGGTTTTAAGTGCTCTGGATTCATTTCGTTGGAAAGCGGGTTTTTAAGTGCTCTGAGTCATTTAGTTTGAAGCGGGTTTTTAAGTGCTCTGGAGTCATTTCGTTGGAAAGCGGGTTTTTAAGTGCTCTGGAGTCATTTATTTGGAAGCAGGGTTTTAAATGCTCTGGCGGGTTTTTAAGTGTCATTTCGTTGGAAGTGGGTTTTAAGTGCTCTGGAGTCATTTTGGAAGGGTTTTAAGTGCTCTGGAGTCATTTTTTAAATGTTCTGTAGTCTTTTGTTGGAAGCGGGTTTTAAGTGCTCTGGAGTCATTTCGTTGGAAGCGGGTTTTAAGTGCTCTGGAGTCATTTAGTTGGAAGCAGGGTTTTAAGTGCTCTGGAGTCATTTCGTTGGGCGGATTTTTAATGCTCTGGCTCATTTTCCTGGAAGCAGGTTTTTAAGTGCTCTGGCTCATTTCTTTGGAAGCAGGGTTTTTTAAGTGCTCTGGAGTCATTTCAATTGAAGCGGGTTTTGGAGTGCTCTGGAGTCATTTCGATTTGGAAGAGGTTTTTAAGTGCTCTGGGCTCATTTCTTTGGAAGCGGGTTTTTAAGTGCTCTGTAGTCATTTCATTGGAAGTGGGTTTTAAGTGCTCTGGAGTCATTTCATTGGAAGCAGATTATTGAGTGCTCTGGAGTCATTTTGTTGGAGCGGGTTTTTAAGTGCTCTGGAATCATTTTGTTGGAAGCATATTTTAAAATGTTCTGGAATCATTTCGTTGGGCGGATTTTATGTGCACTGAGGACATTTCTTTGGAACTGTGTTTCTAAGTGCTCTGGGCTCATTTGTTGGAAGCGGGGTTTTAAGTGCTCTGGAATCATTTCGTTGGAAGCGGGTTTTAAGTGCTCTGTAGTCATTTCATTGGAAGCGGGTTTTTGAGTGCTCTGGAGTCATTTCGTTTAGGCGGGTTTTTAAGTGCTCTGGATTCATTTCGTTGGAAGCGGTTTTTAAGTGCTCTGGACTCATTTCGTTAGGCGGGTTTTAAGTGCTCTGGAGTCATTTCGTTGGAAGCAGGTTTTTAAGTGCTCTAGAGTCATTTCATTGGAAGCGTGTTTTTGAATACTCTGGAGTCATTTCGTTGGAAGTGGGTTTTTGAGTGCTCAGGAGTTATTTCGTTGGAAGGGGGTTTTTAAGTGCTCTGGAGTCATTTCTTTGGAAGCGGGTTTTTAAGTGCTCTGGAGTCATTTCTTTGGAAGCGGGTTTTTAAGTACTCTGGAGTCATTTCTTTTGGAAGTAAAGTTTTTTAATTGCTCTGGAGTCATTTCAATTGAAGCAGGTTTTTGAGTGCTCTGGAGTCATTTCGTTGGAACTGGGTTTTTAAGTGCTCTGGGCTCATTTCGTTGGAAGCGAGTTTTTAAGTGCTCTGGGCTCATTTCGTTGGAAGCCGGTTTTTGAGGGCTCTGGAGTCATTTCATTGGAAGCAGATTTTTGAGTGCTCTGGAGTCATTTCGATGGAAGCGGGGTTTTATGTGCTCTGACGTCATTTCGTTGGAAGAGGTTCTTTAAGTGCTCTGGGATCATTTAGTTGGAAGCGGGTTTTTAAGTGCACTGGAGTCCTTTCGTTGGAAGTGGATTTTTAAGTGCTCTGGCTCATTTTTTGGAAGCGGCATTTTAAGTGATCTGGCTCATTTCGGCGGGTTTTTAAGTTCTCTGGGCTCATTTCGTTGGAGTGGGTTTTTAAGTGCTCTGTAGTCATTTCATTGGAAGCAGGTTCTTGAGTACTCTGGAGTCATTTCTTTGGAAGTGGGTTTTTGAGTGCTGTGGAGTCATTTCGTTGGAAGCAGGGTTTTAAATGTTCTGGTGTCCTTTCGTTGGAAGCAGGTTTTTAAGTGCTCTAGGGTCATTTCATTGAAAGAAGGGTTTTAAATGCTCTGTAGTCATTTTGTTGGAAGCGGGTTTTAAGTGCTCTGGAGTCATTTCATTGGAAGCGGGTTTTAAGTGCTCTGGAGTCATTTCGTTGGAAGCGGATTTTAAGTGCTCTGGAGTCATTTCTTTGGAAGCGGGTTTTAAGTTCTCTGGAGTCATTTCGTTGGAAAGTGGGTTTTAATTGTTGGAGGCGGATTTTTAAGTTCTCTGGAGTCATTTGGTTGGAACTGTTTTTAAGTGCTCTGGGCTCATTTTTTTTTTGTGCTCTGGAATCATTTCGTTGGAACTGAGTCATTTTTAAGTGCTCTGGCGTCATTTCGTTGGAACTGGTTTTAGAGTTCTCTGGAGTCATTTTGTTGGAAGCAGGTTTTATAGTGCTCTGGATTCATTTAGTTGGAAGCGGGTTTTTTATGTGCTCTGGAGAGTCATTTCGTTGGAAGCGGTTTTTAAAGTGCTCTGGACTTATTTCGTTGGAAGGCGTTTTTAAGTGCTCTGGAGTCATTTCATTGGAAGGGGGTTTTATGTGCTCTGGGCTCATTTCGTTGGAGTGGGTTTTTAAGTGCTCTGTAGTCATTTCATTGGAAGCAGGTTCTTGAGTACTCTGGAGTCATTTCTTTGGAAGTGGGTTTTGAGTGCTGTGGAGTCATTTCGTTGGAAGCAGGGTTTTAAATGTTCTGGTGTCCTTTGTTGGAAGCAGGGTTTAAGTGCTCTAGGGTCATTTCCTTGAAAGAAGGGTTTTAAATGCTCTGTAGTCAATTTATTTGGAAGCGGGTTTTTAAGTGCTTTGGAGTCATTTCTTTGGAAGCGGGTTTTTAAGTGCTCTGGAGTCATTTCGTTGGAGGCGGATTTTAGAGTGCTCTGGAATCATTTCGTTGGAGCGGGTTTTTAAGTTCTGTGGAGTCCTTTCATTGAAGCGGATTTTTAAGTTCTCTGGAGTCATTTGGTTGGAAGCGGGTTTTATGTGCACTGAGAATATTTCGTTGGAACTGAGTTTTTAAGTGCTCTGGCGTCATTTTGTTGGAAGCCGTTTTTAGAGTTCTCTGGAGTCATTTTGTTGGAAGCAGGTTTTATAGTGCTCTGGATTCATTTAGTTGGAAGCGGGTTTTATGTGCTCTGAGGTCATTTCGTTGGAAGCGGGTTTTAAAGTGCTCTGGAGTTATTTCGTTAGAAGCGTTTTTTTAAGTGCTCTGGAGTCATTTCATTGGAAGGGGGTTTTTATGTGCTCTGGGCTCATTTCGTTGGAGTGGGTTTTTAAGTGCTCTGTAGTCATTTCATTGGAAGCAGGTTCTTGAGTACTCTGGAGTCATTTCTTTGGAAGTGGGTTTTTGAGTGCTGTGGAGTCATTTCGTTGGAAGCAGGGTTTTAAATGTTCTGGTGTCCTTTTCGTTGGAAGCAGGTTTAAGTGCTCTAGGGTCATTTCCTTGAAAGAAGGGTTTTAAATGCTCTGTAGTCAATTTGTTGGAAGCGGGTTTGTAAGTGCTTTGGAGTCATTTTCGTTGGAAGGCGGGTTTTAAGTGCTCTGGAGTCATTTCGTTGGAGTGCGGTTTTTAGAGTGCTCTGGAATCATTTTTTTGGAAGCGGGTTTTTAAGTTCTGTGGAGTCCTTTCGTTGGAAGCGGATTTTTAAGTTCTCTGGAGTCATTTGGTTGGAAGCGGGTTTTTATGTGCACTGAGAATATTTCGTTGGAACTGAGTTTTTAAGTGCTCTGGCGTCATTTTGTTGGAAGCCGTTTTTAGAGTTCTCTGGAGTCATTTTGTTGGAAGCAGGTTTTATAGTGCTCTGGATTCATTTAGTTGGAAGCAGGTTTTTATGTGCTCTGAGGTCATTTCGTTGGAAGCGGGTTTTAAAGTGCTCTGGAGTTATTTCGTTAGAAGCGTTTTTAAGTGCTCTGGAGTCATTTCATTGGAAGGGGGTTTTTATGTGCACTGAGGACATTTTGTTGGAACTGGGCTTTTAAGTACTCTGGAGTGATATCGTTGGAAGCGGGTTTTAGAGTGCTCTCGAGTCATTTTGTTGGTAGCGGGTTTTTAAGTACTCTGGAGTCATTTCGTTGGGCGGTTTTTTGTCATTTTGTTGGAAGCGTGTTTTTAAGTGCTCTGGCTCATTTAGTTGGAGCGGGTTTTTAAGGGCTCTGTAGTCATTTCATTGGAAGCGGGTTCTTGAGTGCTCTGGAGTAATTTCTTTGGAAGTGGGTTTTTATGTGCACTGAGGACATTTCGTTGGAACTGGGTTTTTAAGTGCTCTGGAGTCATTTCGTTGGAAGCTGGTTTTTAAGTACTATGGAGTCATTTTGTTGGAAGCTTGTTTTAGAGTGCTCTGGAATCATTTCAAAGGAAAGGGGTTTTTATGTGCACGGAGGACATTTCATTGGACCTGGGTTTTTAAGTGCTCTGGAGTCATTTTGTTGGAAGCGGCTTTTTAAGTGCTCTGGAGTCATTTCGTTGGAAGCGGGTTTTAGAGTGCTCTGGATTCATTTCGTTGGAAGCGGGTTTTTAAGTGCTCTGGAGTCATTTAAGTCTGGAAGCGGGTTTTTAATTGCTCTGGAGTCATTTCATTGGAAACGGTTTTTGAATGCTCTGGAGTCATTTCGTTGGAAGCATGTTTTTAAGTGCTCTGGAGTCATTTCGTTGGAAGGGGGTTTTTATGTTCACTGAGGACATTTTGTTGGAACTGGTATTTTAAGTACACTGGAGTCATTTCGTTGGAAGTGGGTTTTAGAGTGCTCTGGATTCATTTTGTTGGCAGTTTTTAAGTGCTCTGAGTCATTTCGTTTAGGCGGGTTTTTAAGTGCTCTGTTGTCATTTTGTTGGAAGCGGGTTTTAGAGTGCTCTGGAATCATTTTGACATTTTAGGCGGGTTTTTTTGTGCTCTGATGTCATTTCGTTGGAAGCGGGTTTTTAAGTGCTCTGTAGTCATTTTCATTAAGCGGGTTTTAAGTGCTCTGGAGTCATTTTTGGAAGCGATTTGGAAGCGGGTTTTTAAGTTCGGGTTTTGGAGTTCTTTCCTTTGGAAGCGGATTTTTAAGTTCTCTGGAGTCATTTGGTTGGAAGCGGGTTTTTATGTGCACTGAGAATATTTCGTTGGAACTGAGTTTTTAAGTGCTCTGGCGTCATTTCGTTGGAAGCCGTTTTTAGAGTTCTCTGGAGTCATTTTGTTGGAAGCAGGTTTTATAGTGCTCTGGATTCATTTAGTTGGAAGCAGGTTTTTATGTGCTCTGAGGTCATTTCGTTGGAAGCGGGTTTTAAAGTGCTCTGGAGTTATTTCGTTAGAAGCATTTTTTTAAGTGCTCTGGAGTCATTTCATTGGAAGGGGGTTTTTATGTGCACTGAGGACATTTTGTTGGAACTGGGCTTTTAAGTACTCTGGAGTGATATCGTTGGAAGCGGGTTTTAGAGTGCTCTCGAGTCATTTCGTTGGTAGCGGGTTTTTAAGTACTCTGGAGTCATTTCGTTGGAAGCGGGTTTTTAAGTGCTCTGGCTCATTTAGTTGGAGCGGGTTTTTAAGGGCTCTGTAGTCATTTCATTGGAAGCGGGTTCTTGAGTGCTCTGGAGTAATTTCTTTGGAAGTGGGTTTTTATGTGCACTGAGGACATTTCGTTGGAACTGGGTTTTTAAGTGCTCTGGAGTCATTTCGTTGGAAGCTGGTTTTTAAGTACTATGGAGTCATTTTGTTGGAAGCTTGTTTTAGAGTGCTCTGGAATCATTTCAAAGGAAAGGGGTTTTTATGTGCACTGAGGACATTTCATTGGACCTGGGTTTTTAAGTGCTCTGGAGTCATTTCGTTGGAAGCGGGTTTTAGAGTGCTCTGGATTCATTTCGTTGGAAGCGGGTTTTTAAGTGCTCTGGAGTCATTTCGTAGGAAGCGGGTTTTTAATTGCTCTGGAGTCATTTCATTGGAAACGGTTTTTGAATGCTCTGGAGTCATTTCGTTGGAAGCATGTTTTTAAGTGCTCTGGAGTCATTTCGTTGGAAGGGGGTTTTTATGTTCACTGAGGACATTTTGTTGGAACTGGTATTTTAAGTACTCTGGAGTCATTTCGTTGGAAGTGGGTTTTAGAGTGCTCTGGATTCATTTTGTTGGAAGCGGTTTTTAAGTGCTCTGGAGTCATTTCGTTGGAAGCGGGTTTTTAAGTGCTCTGTTGTCATTTTGTTGGAAGCGGGTTTTAGAGTGCTCTGGAATCATTTTGTTGGAAGCAGGTTTTTTTGTGCTCTGATGTCATTTCAGCGGGTTTTTAAGTGCTCTGTAGTCATTTCATTGGAAGCGGGTTTTTGAGTGCTCTGGAGTCATTTCGTTGGAAGCGGGTTTTTAAGTGCTCTGGATTCAATTCGTTGGAAGCGGTTTTTAGAGTGCTCTGGACTCATTTCGTTGGAAGCGGGTTTTTAAGTGCTCTGGAGTCATTTCGTTGGAAGCAGGTTTTTAAGTGCTCTAGAGTCATTTCATTGTTAGCGTGTTTTTGAATACTCTGGAGTCATTTCGTTGGAAGTGTGTTTTTGAGTGCTCAGGAGTTATTTCGTTGGAAGGGGGTTTTTAAGTGCTCTGGAGTCATTTCTTTGGAAGCTGGTTTTTAAGTGCTCTGGAGTAATTTCTTTGGAAGCGGGTTTTTAAGTACTCTGGAGTCATTTCGTTGGAAGTGGTTTTTTAATTGCTCTGGAGTCATTTCAATTGAAGCAGGTTTTTGAGTGCTCTGGAGTCATTTCGTTGGAACTGGGTTTTTAAGTGCTCTGGGCTCATTTCGTTGGAAACGAGTTTTTAAGTGCTCTGGGCTCATTTCGTTGGAAGCCGGTTTTTGAGGGCTCTGGAGTCATTTCATTGGAAGCGGATTTTTGAGTGCTCTGGAGTCATTTCGATGGAAGCGGGGTTTTATGTGCTCTGACGTCATTTCGTTGGAAGAGGTTCTTTAAGTGCTCTGGGATCATTTAGTTGGAAGCGGGTTTTTAAGTGCTGTCGAGTCCTTTCGTTGGAAGCGGATTTTTAAGTGCTCTGGCTCATTTCGTTGGAATCGGCATTTTAAGTGATCTGGCTCATTTCGTTGGAAGCGGGTTTTTAAGTGCTCTGGGCTCATTTCGTTGGAGTGGGTTTTTAAGTGCTCTGTAGTCATTTCATTGGAAGCAGGTTCTTGAGTACTCTGGAGTCATTTCTTTGGAAGTGGGTTTTTGAGTGCTGTGGAGTCATTTCGTTGGAAGCAGGGTTTTAAATGTTCTGGTGTCCTTTCGTTGGAAGCAGGGTTTAAGTGCTCTAGGGTCATTTCCTTGAAAGAAGGGTTTTAAATGCTCTGTAGTCAATTTGTTGGAAGCGGCTTTTTAAGTGCTCTGGAGTCATTTCATTGGAAGCGGGTTTTAGAGTGCTCTGGATTCATTTCGTTGGAAGCGGGTTTTTAAGTGCTCTGGAGTCATTTCGTAGGAAGCGGGTTTTTAATTGCTCTGGAGTCATTTCATTGGAAACGGTTTTTGAATGCTCTGGAGTCATTTCGTTGGAAGCATGTTTTTAAGTGCTCTGGAGTCATTTCGATGGAAGGGGGTTTTTATGTTCACTGAGGACATTTTGTTGGAACTGGTATTTTAAGTACTCTGGAGTCATTTCGTTGGAAGTGGGTTTTAGAGTGCTCTGGATTCATTTTGTTGGAAGCGGTTTTTTAAGTGCTCTGGAGTCATTTCGTTGGAAGCGGGTTTTTAAGTGCTCTGTTGTCATTTTGTTGGAAGCGGGTTTTAGAGTGCTCTGGAATCATTTTGTTGGAAGCGGGTTTTTTTGTGCTCTGATGTCATTTAGATTTGGAAGCGGGTTTTTAAGTGCTCTGGGATCATTTCATTGGAAGCGGGTTTTAAGTGCTCTGGAGTCATTTTCGTTAGGCGGGTTTTTAAGTGCTCTGATTCATTTTGTTAGGCGGTTTTAAGTGCTCTGGACTCATTTCATTTGGAAGCGGGTTTTTAAGTGCTCTGGAGTCATTTCGTTGGAAGCAGGTTTTTAAGTGCTCTAGAGTCATTTCATTGGAAGCGGGTTTTTGAGTACTCTGGAGTCATTTTGTTGGAACTGTGTTTTTGAGTGCTCTGGAGTCATTTCGTTGGAAGGGGTTTTTAAGTGCTCTGGAGTCATTTCTTTGGAAGCTGGTTTTTAAGTGCTCTGGAGTCATTTCTTTGGAAGCAGGTTTTAAGTGCTCTGGAGTCATTTCGTTGGAAGTGGGTTTTTAATTGCTCTGGAGTCATTTCAATTGAAGCAGGTTTTTGAGTGCTCTGGAGTCATTTCGTTGGAACTGGGTTTTTAAGTGCTCTGGGCTCATTTCGTTGGAAACGAGTTTTTAAGTGCTCTGGGCTCATTTCGTTGGAAGCCGGTTTTTGAGGGCTCTGGAGTCATTTCATTGGAAGCGGATTTTTGAGTGCTCTGGAGTCATTTCGATGGAAGCGGGGTTTTATGTGCTCTGACGTCATTTCGTTGGAAGAGGTTCTTTAAGTGCTCTGGGATCATTTAGTTGGAAGCGGGTTTTTAAGTGCTGTCGAGTCCTTTCGTTGGAAGCGGATTTTTAAGTGCTCTGGCTCATTTCGTTGGAATCGGCATTTTAAGTGATCTGGCTCATTTCGTTGGAAGCGGGTTTTTAAGTGCTCTGGGCTCATTTCGTTGGAGTGGGTTTTTAAGTGCTCTGTAGTCATTTCATTGGAAGCAGGTTTTTGAGTACTCTGGAGTCATTTCTTTGGAAGTGGTTTTTGAGTGCTCTGGAGTCATTTCGTTGGAAGCAGGGTTTTAAATGTTCTGGTGTCATTTTCGATTTGGAAGCAGGTTTTAAGTGCTCTGGGTCATTTCCTTGAAAGAAGGGTTTTAAATGCTCTGTAGTCAATTTGTTGGAAGCGGCTTTTTAAGTGCTCTGGAGTCATTTCATTGGAAGCGGGTTTTAGAGTGCTCTGGATTCATTTCGTTGGAAGCTGGTGGTTGAGTGCTCTGGAGTCATTTCGTTGGAAGCGGGTTTTTACGTGCTCTGGAGTCATTTTGTTGGAAGCGTATTTTTAAGTTCTCTGGAGTCATTTCATTGGAAGCGGGTTTTTAAGTGTTCTGTGTCATTTCGTTGGAAGCTGGGTTTAAGTGCTCTAGGGTCATTTGTTGGAAGCAGGTTTTAAAGTGCTCTGGAGTCATTTTTGGAAGCGGGTTTTTTAAGTGCTCTGGAGTCATTTCGTTGGAAGCAGGTTTTTAAGTGCTCTGGTTTCATTTCGTTGGAAGCGGGTTTTTAAGTGCTCTAGGTCATTTCGTTTGAAGTAGTTTTTAAGTGCTCTGGAGTCATTTGTTGGAAGGGGTTTTTAAGTGCTCTGGAGTCATTTCGTTGGAAGCGGGTTTTAAGTGCTCTGGGTCATTTTGTTGGAAGCGGGTTTTTAAGTGCTCTGGAGGTCATTTCTTTGGAAGTGGTTTTTAAGTGCTCTGGAGTCATTTGTTGAAGCGGGTTTTTAAGTGCTCTGGAGTCATTTCGTTGGAAGCGGGTTTTTAAGTGCTCTGGGTCATTTCAAAAGCGGGTTTTTAAGTGCTCTGTAGCCATTTCATTGGAAGTGGGTTTTTAAGTGCTCTGAGTCATTTCATTGGAAGCAGATTTTTGAGTGCTCTGGAGTCATTTCGATTTGGAAGCGGTTTTTAAGTGCTCTGGAATCATTTTGTTGGAAGCATTTTTTAAAATGTTCTGGAATCATTTCGTTGGAAGCGGGTTTTTAAGTGCTCTGAGGACATTTAGTTGGAACTGGGTTTTTAAGTGCTCTGGAGTCATTTTGTTGGAAGCAGGTTTTAAGTGCTCTGGAATCATTTTGTTGGGCGGGTTTTTAAGTGCTCTGTAGTCATTTCATTGGAAGTGGGTTTTTGAGTGCTCTGGAGTCATTTCGTTGGAAGCGGTTTTTTAAGTGCTCTGGATTCATTTCGTTGGAAGCGGGTTTTTAAGTGCTCTGGGTCATTTCGTTGGAAGCGGGTTTTTAAGTGCTCTGGAGTCATTTCGTTGGAAGCGGGTTTTTAAGTGCTCTGGAGTCATTTCATTGGAAGCGGGTTTTTGAGTGCTCTGAGTCATTTCGTTGGAACTGGGTTTTTAAGTGCTCAGGAGTCATTTTTCGTTGGAAGGGTTTTTAAGTGCTCTGGAGTCATTTCTTTGGAAGCGGGTTTTAAGTGCTCTGGAGTCATTTCTTTGGAAGCGGGTTTTAAGTGCTCTGAGTCATTTCGTTGGAAGTGGGTTTTTAAGTGCTCTGGAGTCATTTCAATTGAAGCAGGTTTTGAGTGCTCTGGAGTCATTTCGTTGGAACTGGGTTTTTAAGTGCTCTGGGCTCATTTCGTTGGAAGCGGGTTTTTAAGTGCTCTGAGTCATTTCGTTTTACAGGTTTTTAAGTGCTCTGGAGTCATTTCATTGGAAGCGGTTTTTGAGTGCTCTGGAGTCATTTCGTTGGAAGCGGGGTTTTAAGTGCTCTGGAGTCATTTAAGTTGGAAGAGGTTTTTTAAGTGCTCTGGAGTCATTTAGTTGGAAGCGGGTTTTTAAGTGCTCTGGAGTCATTTCTTTGGAAGCGGGTTTTTTTAAGTGCTCTGGCTCATTTCGTTGCGGGTTTTTAAGTGCTCTGCGTCATTTCGTTTGAAAGAAGGTTTTAAGTGCTCTGGGTCATTTCGTTGGAAGTGGGTTTTAAGTGCTCTGTAGTCATTTCATTGGAAGCAGGTTTTGAGTACTCTGAGTCATTTCTTTGGAAGTGGGTTTTAAGTGCTCTGGAGTCATTTCGTTGGAAGGGGGGTTTTAAATGCTCTGTAGTCATTTGTTGGAAGCAGGGTTTTAAGTGCTCTAGGGTCATTTCCTTGAAAGAAGGGTTTTAAATGCTCTGGAGTCATTTCTTTGGAAGCGGGTTTTTAAGTGCTTTGGAGTGGGATTTCGGGTTTTAAGTGCTCTGGAGTCATTTCGTTGGTTTTTAAGTGCTCTGGAGTCATTTCGTTGGAAGCGGGTTTTAAGTTCTCTGGAGTCATTTCATTGGAACGGCGGTTTTTAAGTTCTCTGGAGTCATTTGGTTGGAAGCGGTTTTTAAGTGCTCTGGCTCATTTCGTTGGAACTGGGTTTTTAAGTGCTCTGGCGTCATTTCATTGGAAGCGGTTTTTAGTGTTCTCTGGAGTCATTTTGTTGGAAGCAGGTTTTATAGTGCTCTGATTCATTTAGTTGGAAGCGGTTTTTATGTGCTCTGAGGTCATTTAGTTGGAAGCGGGTTTTTAAGTGCTCTGGAGTTATTTCGTTGAAGAAGGTTTTTAAGTGCTCTGGAGTCATTTTCATTGGAAGGGGTTTTTATGTGCTCTGGGCTCATTTCGTTGGGAGTGGGTTTTTAAGTGCTCTCTAGTCATTTCATTGGAAGCAGGTTTTGAGTACTCTGAGTCATTTCATTGGAAAGTGGGTTTTTGAGTGCTGTGGAGTCATTTCGTTGGAAGCGGGTTTTAAAAGTTCTCTGGTGTCATTTCGTTGGAAGCAGGGTTTTTAAGTGCTCTAGGGTCATTTTAGTTTGAAAGAAGGGTTTTAAGTGCTCTGTAGTCAATTTGTTGGAAGCGGGTTTTAAGTTCTGCTCTGGAGTCATTTTGTTGGAAGCGGGTTTTTTAAGTGCTCTGGAGTCATTTAGTTGGAAGCGGATTTTTTATGTGCTCTGAGGTCATTTCGTTGGCGGGTTTTTAAGTGCTCTGGAGTCATTTTGGTTTGGAAGCGTTTTTTAAGTGCTCTGAGTCATTTCTTTGGAACTGGGTTTTTATGTGCTCTGGGTCATTTTGTTGGAACTGGGTTTTTAGAGTTCTCTGAGTCATTTTGTTGGAAGTGGGTTTTATAGTGCTCTGGATTCATTTAGTTGGAACTGGGTTTTTAAGTGCTCTGGGTCATTTCGTTGGAAGCGGTTTTTAAGTGCTCTGAGTTCATTTTGTTTGGAAGCAGTTTTTAAGTGCTCTGGAGTCATTTCATTGGAAGGGGTTTTAAGTGCTCTGAGGTCATTTTGTTGAACTGGGTTTTAAGTACTCTGGAGTCATATTTCGTTGGAAGCGGGTTTTAAGTGCTCTGGAGTCATTTTGTTGGAAGCGGGTTTTTAAGTGCTCTGGAGTCATTTCGTTGGAAGCGGGTTTTTAAGTGCTCTGGCTCATTTAGTTGGAGCGGGTTTTTAAGTGCTCTGTAGTCATTTTGTTGGAAGCGGGTTTTTGAGTGCTCTGGAGTCAGTGGGTTTTTTGCACTGAGGACATTTTGTTGGAACTGGGTTTTTAAGTGCTCTGGAGTCATTTCGTTGGAAGCGGGTTTTTAAGTGCTCTGGAGTCATTTTGTTGGAAGCTTGTTTTTAAGTGCTCTGGAATCATTTCGTTGGAAAGGGGTTTTTATGTGCACGGAGGACATTTCATTGGACCTGGTTTTTAAGTGCTCTGGAGTCATTTTGTTGGAAGCGGGTTTTTAAGTGCTCTGGAGTCATTTCGTTGGAGCGGGTTTTAAGTGCTCTGGATTCATTTCGTTGGAAGCGGGTTTTTAAGTGCTCTGGAGTCATTTTCGAGGAAGCGGGTTTTAATTGCTCTGGAGTCATTTCATTGGAAACGGTTTTTGAATGCTCTGGAGTCATTTTCGTTGGAAGCATGTTTTTAAATGCTCTGGAGTCATTTTTAAGGGGTTTTTATGTTCTGAGGACATTTTGTTGAACTGGTTTTTAAGTGCTCTGGAGTCATTTCATTGGAAGCGGGTTTTAGAGTGCTCTGGATTCATTTTGTTGGAAGCGGGTTTTTAAGTGCTCTGGAGTCATTTCGTTTGCGGGGTTTTAAGTGCTCTGTTGTCATTTTGTTGGAAAGCGGGTTTTTAAGTGCTCTGGAATCATTTTGTTGGAGCGGGTTTTTTGTGCTCTGATGTCATTTCGTTGGAAGCGGGTTTTAAGTGCTCTGTAGTCATTTCATTGAAGCGGGTTTTTGAGTGCTCTGGAGTCATTTCGTTGGAAGCGGTTTTTAAGTTCTGTGAGTCCTTTCGTTGGGCGGATTTTTAAGTTCTCTGGAGTCATTTGGTTGGAAGCGGGTTTTTATGTGCACTGAGAATATTTCGTTGGAACTGAGTTTTTAAGTGCTCTGGCGTCATTTCGTTGAAGCCGTTTTAGAGTTCTCTGGAGTCATTTTGTTGGAAGCAGGTTTTATAGTGCTCTGATTCATTTAGTTGGAAGCAGGTTTTTATGTGCTCTGAGGTCATTTAGCGTTGGAAGCGGGTTTTAAAGTGCTCTGGAGTTATTTCTTTAGAAGCATTTTTTAAGTGCTCTGGAGTCATTTCAGTGGAAGGGGGTTTTTATGTGCACTGAGGACATTTTGTTGGAACTGGGCTTTTAAGTACTCTGGAGTGATATTGTTGGAAGCGGGTTTTAGAGTGCTCTCGAGTCATTTGGTTGGTAGCGGGTTTTTAAGTACTCTGGAGTCATTTCGTTGGAAGCAGGTTTTTAAGTGCTCTGGCTCATTTAGTTGGAGCGGGTTTTTAAGGGCTCTGTAGTCATTTCATTGGAAGCGGGTTCTTGAGTGCTCTGGAGTAATTTCTTTGGAAGTGGGTTTTTATGTGCACTGAGGACATTTCGTTGGAACTGGGTTTTTAAGTGCTCTGGAGTCATTTCGTTGGAAGCTGGTTTTTAAGTACTATGGAGTCATTTTGTTGGAAGCTTGTTTTAGAGTGCTCTGGAATCATTTCAAAGGAAAGGGGTTTTTATGTGCACTGAGGACATTTCATTGGACCTGGGTTTTTAAGTGCTCTGGAGTCATTTCGTTGGAAGCGGGTTTTAGAGTGCTCTGGATTCATTTTCGTTAAGCGGGTTTTTAAGTGCTCTGGAGTCATTTCGTAGGAAGCGGGTTTTTAATTGCTCTGGAGTCATTTCATTGGAAACGGTTTTTGAATGCTCTGGAGTCATTTCGTTGGAAGCGTGTTTTTAAGTGCTCTGGAGTCATTTCGTTGGAAGGGGGTTTTTATGTTCACTGAGGACATTTTGTTGGAACTGGTATTTTAAGTACTCTGGAGTCATTTCGTTGGAAGTGGGTTTTAGAGTGCTCTGGATTCATTTTGTTGGAAGCGGTTTTTTAAGTGCTCTGGAGTCATTTCGTTGGAAGCGGGTTTTTAAGTGCTCTGTTGTCATTTTGTTGGAAGCGGGTTTTAGAGTGCTCTGGAATCATTTTGTTGGAAGCAGGTTTTTTTGTGCTCTGATGTCATTTCGTTGGAAGCGGGTTTTTAAGTGCTCTGTAGTCATTTCATTGGAAGCGGGTTTTTGAGTGCTCTGGAGTCATTTCGTTGGAAGCGGGTTTTTAAGTGCTCTGGATTCATTTCGTTGGAAGCGGTTTTTAGAGTGCTCTGGACTCATTTCGTTGGAAGCGGGTTTTTAAGTGCTCTGGAGTCATTTCGTTGGAAGCAGGTTTTTAAGTGCTCTAGAGTCATTTCATTGTTAGCGTGTTTTTGAATACTCTGGAGTCATTTCGTTGGAAGTGGGTTTTTGAGTGCTCAGGAGTTATTTCGTTGGAAGGGGGTTTTTAAGTGCTCTGGAGTCATTTCTTTGGAAGCTGGTTTTTAAGTGCTCTGGAGTCATTTCTTTGGAAGCGGGTTTTTAAGTACTCTGGAGTCATTTCGTTGGAAGTGGTTTTTTAATTGCTCTGGAGTCATTTCAATTGAAGCAGGGTTTTGAGTGCTCTGGAGTCATTTCGTTGGAACTGGGTTTTTAAGTGCTCTGGGCTCATTTAGTTGGAAAGCGAGTTTTTAAGTGCTCTGGGCTCATTTCGTTGGAAGCGGTTTTTGAGGTGCTCTGGAGTCATTTCATTGGAAGCGGTTTTTTGAGTGCTCTGGAGTCATTTCGTTGGAAGCGGGTTTTATGTGCTCTGGCGTCATTTCGTTTGGAAGCGGGTTTTTAAGTGCTCTGGGATCATTTAGTTGGAAGCGGGTTTTTAAGTGCTCTGGAGTCCATTTCGTTGGAAGCGGATTTTTAAGTGCTCTGGCTCATTTCGTTGGAATCGGCATTTTTAAGTGATCTGGTCATTTCGTTGGAAGCGGGTTTTTAAGTGCTCTGGGCTCATTTCTTTGGAGTGGGTTTTTAAGTGCTCTGTAGTCATTTCATTGGAAGCAGGTTTTTGAGTACTCTGGAGTCATTTCTTTGGAAGTGGGTTTTTGAGTGCTCTGAGTCATTTCGTTGGAAGCAGGGTTTTAAATGTTCTGGTGTCAATTTCGTTGGAAGCAGGGTTTAAGTGCTCTAGGGTCATTTCCTTGAAAGAAGGGTTTTAAATGCTCTGTAGTCAATTTGTTGGGCGGCTTTTTAAGTGCTCTGAGTCATTTCATTGGAAGCGGGTTTTAGAGTGCTCTGGATTCATTTCGTTGGAAGCGGGTTTTTAAGTGCTCTGGAGTCATTTCTTTGGAAGCGGGTTTTTAATTGCTCTGGAGTCATTTCATTGGAAAGCGGTTTTTGAATGCTCTGGAGTCATTTCGTTGGAAGCATGTTTTTAAGTGCTCTGGAGTCATTTCGTTGGAAGGGGTTTTATGTTCACTGAGGACATTTTGTTGGAACTGGTATTTTAAGTACTCTGAGTCATTTCGTTGGAAGTGGGTTTTAGAGTGCTCTGGATTCATTTTGTTGGAAGCGGTTTTTAAGTGCTCTGGAGTCATTTCGTTGGAGCGGGTTTTAAGTGCTCTGTTGTCATTTTGTTGGAAGCGGGTTTTAAGTGCTCTGGAATCATTTTGTTGGAAGCGGGTTTTTTGTGCTCTGATGTCATTTCGTTGGAAGCGGGTCTTTAAGTGCTCTGGGATCATTTCGTTGGAAGAGGGTTTTTAAGTGCTGTGGAGTCCTTTTTCGTTGGAAGCGGATTTTTAAGTGCTCTGGCTCATTTCGTTAAGCGGTAGTTTTTAAGTGCTCTGGCTCATTTTCGTTGGAAGCAGGTTTTTAAGTGCTCTGGGCTCATTTCTTTGGACCGGGTTTTTAAGTGCTTTGTAGTCATTTCATTGGAAGGGGGTTTTTATGTGCACTGAGGACGTTTTGTTGGAACTGGGCTTTTAAGTACTATGGAGTCATTTCGTTGGAAGCAGGTTTTAGAGTGCTCTCGAGTCATTTCGTTGGAAGCAGGTTTTTATGTGCTCTGGATTCTTTTCGTTGGAAGCGAGTTTTTAAGTGCTCCTGAGTCATTTCGTTGGAGCGGGTTTTAGAGTGCTCTCGAGTCATTTCGTTGGAAGCGGGTTTTTAAGTGCTCTGGAGTCATTTCGTTGGAAGCGGGTTTTTAAGTGCTCTGGCTCATTGAGTTGGAAGCGGTATTTTAAGTGCTCTGGCTCATTTCGTTGGAAGCAGGTTTTTAAGTGCTCTGGACTCATTTCGTTGGAGCGGGTTTTTAAGGGCTCTGTAGTCATTTCATTGGAAGCGGGTTCTTGAGTGCTCTGGAGTAATTTCGTTGGAAGTGGGTTTTTATGTGCACTGAGGACATTTCTTTGGAACTGGGTTTTTAAGTGCTCTGGAGTCATTTCGTTGGAAGCTGGTTTTTAAGTACTATGGAGTCATTTTGTTGGAAGCTTGTTTTAGAGTGCTCTGGAATCATTTCAAAGGAAAGGGGTTTTTATGTGCACTGAGGACATTTCATTGGACCTGGGTTTTTAAGTGCTCTGGAGTCATTTCATTGGAAGGGGGTTTTTATGTGCACTGAGGACATTTTGTTGGAACTGGGCTTTTAAGTACTCTGGAGTGATATCGTTGGAAGCGGATTTTTAAGTGCTCTGGAGTCATTTCGTTGGAAGCGGGTTTTTAAGTGCTCTGTTGTCATTTTGTTGGAAGCGGGTTTTAGAGTGCTCTGGAATCATTTTGTTGGAAGCGGGTTTTTTTGTGCTCTGAGGACATTTTGTTGGAACTGGGCTTTTAAGTACTCTGGAGTGATATCGTTGGAAGCGGATTTTTAAGTGCTCTGATGTCATTTCGTTGGAAGCGGGTCTTTAAGTGCTCTGGGATCATTTCGTTGGAAGCGGGTTTTTAAGTGCTGTGGAGTCCTTTCGTTGGAAGCGGATTTTTAAGTGCTCTGGCTCATTTCGTTGGAAGCGGTAGTTTAAGTGCTCTGGCTCATTTCGTTGGAAGCAGGTTTTTAAGTGCTCTGGGCTCATTTCTTTGGACCGGGTTTTTAAGTGCTTTGTAGTCATTCATTGGAAGGGGGTTTTTATGTGCACTGAGGACATTTTGTTGGAACTGGGCTTTTAAGTACTATGGAGTCATATCGTTGGAAGCAGGTTTTAGAGTGCTCTCGAGTCATTTCGTTGGAAGCGGGTTTTTATGTGCTCTGGATTCTTTTCGTTGGAAGCGAGTTTTTAAGTGCTCCTGAGTCATTTCGTTGGAGCGGGTTTTTAAGTGCTCTGTAGTTATTTCATTGGAAGCGGGTTCTTGAGTACTCTGGAGTCATTTCTTTGGAAGCAGGTATTTACGTGCTCTGGATTCTTTCCGTTGGAAGCGGGTTTTTAAGTGCTCTGGAGTCATTTCATTGGAAGCGGGTTTTTGAGTGCTGTGAGTCATTTCGTTAGGCGGGGTTTTTAAATGTTCTGGTGTCCTTTCGTTGGAAGCGGGGTTTAAGTGCTCTAGGGTCATTTCCTTGAAAGAAGGTTTTTAAATGCTCTGTAGTCAATTTGTTGGAAGCGGGTTTGTAAGTGCTTTGGAGTCATTTCGTTGGAAGCGGGTTTTTGAGTGCTGTGGAGTCATTTCGTTGGAAGCAGGGTTTTTAAATGTTCTGGTGTCCTTTCGTTGGAAGCGGGGTTTAAGTGCTCTAGGGTCATTTCCTTGAATGAAGGTTTTTAAATGCTCTGTAGTCAATATGTTGGAAGCGGGTTTGTAAGTGCTTTGGAGTCATTTCGTTGGAAGCGGGTTTTTCAGTGCTCTGGAGTCATTTCGTTGGAAGCGGATTTTAGAGTGCTCTGGAATCATTTCGTTGGAAGCGGGTTTTTAAGTTCTGTGGAGTCCTTTCGTTGGAAGCAGATTTTTAAGTTCTCTGGAGTCATTTGGTTGGAAGCGGGTTTTTATGTGCACTGACTATATTTCGTTGGAACTGAGTTTTTAAGTGCTCTGGCGTCATTTCGTTGGAAGCCGTTTTTAGAGTTCTCTGGAGTCATTTTGTTGGAAGCAGGTTTTATAGTGCTCTGGATTCATTTAGTTCTAAGCGGGTTTTTATGTGCTCTGAGGTCATTTCGTTAGAAGTGGGTTTTAAAGTGCTCTGGAGTTATTTCTTTAGAAGCATTTTTTTAAGTGCTCTGGAGTCATTTCATTGGAAGGGGGTTTTTATGTGCACTGAGGACATTTTGTAGGAACTGGGCTTTTAAGTACTCTGGAGTGATATCGTTGGAAGCGGGTTTTAGAGTGCTCTCGATTCATTTCGTTGGTAGCGGGTTTTTAAGTGCTCTGGAGTCATTTCGTTGGAAGCTGGTTTTAAGTACTTGGAGTCATTTTGTTGGAAGCTTGTTTTAAGTGCTCTGGAATCATTTCAAAGGAAAGGGGTTTTATGTGCACTGAGGACATTTCATTGGACCTGGGTTTTAAGTGCTCTGGAGTCATTTAGATTTAGGCGGCTTTTAAGTGCTCTGGAGTTATTTCGTTAGAAGCGTTTTTAAGTGCTCTGGAGTCATTTCATTGGAAGGGGTTTTTATGTGCACTGAGGACATTTTGTTGGAACTGGGCTTTTAAGTACTCTGGGTGATATCGTTAAGCGGGTTTAGAGTGCTCTCGAGTCATTTCGTTGTAGCGGGTTTTTAAGTGCTCTGGAGTCATTTCGTTGGAAGCAGGTTTTTAAGTGCTCTGGCTCATTTAGTTAGGCGGTA
>JAEOAE010002602.1:0-23937 GCA_036365155.1 Meriones psammophilus
GACAGATTCAGACAGCCATTGGGCAATTATCCTCCTGAGGATCTGCCCACTTTGAGGCCCAGAATGGTCCCTTACAACAAGTAAGATGTCAAGGAACATGCTCTGAAGGACTGTCTGGGCGTGTGAGCACAGAAGGCCTCTCTGCTGTGATGGGGTGAAAGAGACCAGCCTGTAAACAGCACACAAAACACTCCAACAGAAATAAATATGGGTTGACTGTTTATTGGAGAAAAACAATTTAAAAAGAATGAAAGAAGTTTTTGCTGCAACAGGGGAGGGTTAAGAACTACACATAGAGTTTTATTTTCAGAGATTCTTGAGAAATTTCTACATAAACTGAGAACTTTATGATAAATGGAAACCCTCATAGGTAGCCTGGGCAGCTCCACAGTGGGTTCCAGTGTGCATGTGTGAAATCAGCTCCTGGAGCCTGGTGACGCTGTTTTTCCCTCTGTGGTCCCTCCTGCTCCCCCAGAAATCCAAGCTTCTCAAAAGTAACTACCCCAGGACAATCCACTGCCTCTGTTTTGTTTTGTGAGATTTCTTTATTTTTATTTTATGTGTGTGAGTGTTTTGCCTGCGGGTACATGTGTGAACCACGCACATGCTGTGCCCACAGAGACCAGAAGAGGACATAGATTCTCCTGGAACTGGAGTTACTTACAGAGGGTTGTGAGCTGCCATGTGGGTCCTGGGAACTGAACCCAGGTCCTCTAGAAGAGAAGTCACTGCTCTTAACTGCTGAACCATCTCTCCAGGCCCCACACTGCATCAGGCTTTCACGGATTCACCCCTTTTTTTTTTTTTTTAAATGCATCCACACATTGGCAGGGAAATGGTGTTAACTTTGGTTAAGAAAATGCTAAATGTGAGGTCAGTGGCAAGTGATGGGGGAAACATGTGTCCACTTGGGACGCCAGCACCACGCTGGGGAGTGCAGCCGGGGCAGAAGTTCACCTCATGTTGGATGTGCTTGTCGCCCGGTATCCGTTGCCAGCATCACTGAAGCACATTTCTTGGTTCTGTATTTCCATGAAATCTGCTTGCTGCCTGGTGGCCGGGGAGTTCACTATGGGTTAACATCTGCCTGGTTCTACCAAAACCAGGTAGTTGTCCTTGATCTCACCTTCCTTCCCTTCTGTTAAACTATTAAAAGGCAGCTGTAGAGAGGCAGAGGCAGAAAGAGAGGCTTATTCTGATCCTCGGCGGGACCTTGTTGATCCATGGTGAGAGGGCATCTTTGTTACCTTTGTGAGTGTGGACAGACAAAATGCCTGCAGGAGAGGATGGGCTATGTACCCTTATAGGCTTGGAGCCAGCTTTGTAGTCTGCAGGGGAAGCTGGGAAGTGTAGTCTTTCAGCTTTAAATCCAAAATAAATTTTGAGTCTAATTGATTTTACAAACATAGTATCTGTATGTGTCTACCATTTCATTTAACTCCATACAGCCCTTTCCAGCCAATGTTTTCCTTACCCCACTATATGGAAGAGAAAATGGAGATTCTGAGGTTTACCAATCTGCCCAGGATCACAGGGCCAGGAGGTGGTAGGGCTTGGAGGTGAGCATGAAACCATTCAGAACCCACATCTACCTTCGTGTCCCAAGTCCAGGTTCTTGACACAGCTCTGCTAGTCAAGGCTGCCGTAGGCTAGGCGCTGAGCCTGCCTGACTAGACTTGATCTTCGTAGTCGTGCCAGAGCTCCGGGTAGGTTTTGATCGCCTCACTTCTCCTGATGGGAAAGGTAGATTCTGAGGGGTTACCCAGCCTGCCAAGGCCATACCTGTGACCAAGTTAACCCCAGCAGTTTCTAGAGTCCTCAATATTAATCATCAGTTTAAATGCTTTCCAAAATTGGGATTCAGAAAGTCCAAAGGATCATCAAGGACCATGGGCCAAGGCCCAACTCCTCACTTAAGAGTATCTAAAGCACATGGTGATCTGCCTCTGTATCCACTGTGGAGCAATGGGCCCTCACCTCTGACATCGCCCCAGGCCTGTGTGAATCTCCTCCTTTCCACTCAGGATTTTTCCTGTAGTGATTTCCCAATGTACTTTGTAAGTGACAGCAGCAATGAAACTACCAAACTGGACCTCTCCACGGGTGGAAAGAAAGGTTTATTGTCAACAGGATAGCTGCATGGCTGTCTCTCAGGTGATAGAGAGGGTGTGGCCAAAGTCATCTAGAGGACAGCCTATAGCGGCCATGGCTACCTCTTGGGAGCAGAGAGGAGCTATAAAGGAAACGGGTTGGAAAGCCTGGAAACTGGAACCACGTTGGAGCTGGCACAGTGGAGGAGTAGGGGAGGTAAGACGAGCCGGGAAGCTACCTCAGGAGGCCTTTGGTGTGCAGAGCAGGTGCATGTTAACAGGGCTCAGAGACCCACCCCAGAGGTCCAGATAAGAAGGGGTAAGGAAAGGGGTTCTTCTCTTCTCTTGACTGGTTTCCAAGGAATGCTGCATGTGCACTTTTATCTACCCACCAGCCATCAACCCCATGTATAGCCTGAGCTGCGCCCAAGGTGTCAGAGTGGCACTGCCATTTTAGGGAATGGCGCCTCTATAGCTGCTACTACCTGTGCCGTGTGTGTGTGTGTGTGTGTCTCCTCACTTTCAGAGTCTCCAATCTCTAAACTGATCTGCTGTTGGCTGCAGTTCGGGCAGACTTAGGACAATATAGTCTGGGCTGCTGATAACCAAGACGTCATACCTTTGGAAACCAGACATTTCAGTCTAGCAGGAGTTATAGGCCCAGACAAATCCTGCCTACCCCTCACTGATGAATTTACTCCACTGGCAGCGATGGTCTCCTCCAGATGTTTTAAATGTAGGCTGGGAAAGCTGTTTGTGCTTGATTGAATCACATCACTTGGCTGACATTTTTTTGGCCTTTTATACACTCCTTAGAGTTATCAGCTAATTGCAGACACTTCGAGAAAAATAATAGTGTGTGGTTATTGTGACAGATCCTGTTAGTGAGTCTTAGTCAAAGAGTCACTGAAATTTCTTTTACCAAATCCTGGTTACACGGTAGGATTGATTCAGAAACCTGGGAACTCGAGTGCTTAGTTCTGTTTTGCAATCTCTAGTTGTAGTTGATTAAATGATTGATAAGGGTCGACAAGATGGTGGTGCCGGGAGGACACTGTGTCTGAGGAGCAGGACAGCAGCGTCGGCCCAGCAACCAGGAGACTGAGAGGAAAGCCTACGGTGTGGAAATCAATTGGGACCGACCTCAGGTCACCCAGTCAAAACCTTGAAAAGGTCCTGGGGACTGGCAGGCGCACCCGCCACCCCAGATCAGAGCACACAGCCTCCGGACCAGAGCGGAGACCTCAATTGCCGGCCCAGAGCGGAGTGCACAGCCTCTGGCCCAAAGCTGGGCACACAGCTGCCAGCCCAGATTGGTGTGCACAGCCTCGGGCCCAGATCGGCGACCCCAGCCACCATCTCAGACCGGGGGGCATAGCCTCTAGCCCGGAGTGAGGCGCCAAGCCTCCGACCCAGAGCAGAGCCCTTAGTTGAGGCGTGAGACACACACTGCCAGCCCAGATCGGAGCGCAGAGCCTCGGGACCAGAGCAGCGCCCCCAGCCGCCATCCCAGACAGGGACACACAGCTTCTGGCCTAGAGTGAGACGCCCAGCCTCCAGACCAGAGCAGAGCCCTCAGTTGCCAGCCTAAGAGGAGTGCACAGCCTCCGCACCAGAGCGGTGCCACCAGCCACCATCTCAAACTTGGGCGCACAGTCTCCAGGCCCAGAGCAGAGCACTCAGCCTCTGGCCCAGAGGCTGGCTGGGCGCTCCTCTCACCTTCCCAGACAGAACTGTGTGCCCAGGATACCAGCCTGAGTTTCCCTGTTGGAGAAAAACCCCACAGTTAGGGAATCAGCAGGTTCTGCAAGAGGGCTGTACCTGGAAAACAGTGTAACAACAGCAGCAGCTCACTAAATTCAGAACGAGAAACCCAGCAGCGGGGCAGCTGTCTCAAGGACTTCTATGGGTGAGAGGAAACAAAGACCACAGCTACTACTCAGGTCTATACGCCTGAGGTGAGCCGTGGCAATTCCTGAGAAACACTGGCCATACAGTAACCATACCCAAAAAGTGGAGGAGGCCTCCTTCAGGAAAAATCATCTTCCTGCCAAGGGGATTCTCCCTACCCCAGGATTCCAGGAAGCACCAGAAACTAACAGCCAACACCTAAAACAGCCCAGTGGGTAGAGGTCAGCGTAAAAGCTCAACCAACAAAAGACAGAGCAATATGGCATCTCCAGAAGCCAGCCATCCAGGGGCAAGTAGCCGTGAACATCTCAGCATGATTGAAATTCAAGAAGATGACCTTACATCTATGCTGATGAAGAGGATAATAGAGGAAACAAATAAAATACGTAAAGAATTAGAGGAAGATAAAATGAAACAGATCATGGCTATCCGTAAAGAAATGGAGAAAGTTAAAGACAAGCACATTATGGCCATCCGTGAAGAAATACTAGAAGATACAGCCAAATAGTTTGTGGCCTTCAGAGAAGAAATAATTAAATCACTGAAAGAAATAAAAGAAACAGAGGAATGTTCAAACAAAGAGTTGAAGGAACTAAAAGAAAAACAGGAAAATACAATCAGACAGGTGAAGGAAATAAACAAAACAACTCAAGATCTAAAGATAGAATTGGAAAAATTAAAGAAAACACAAATGGAGGAAATCATGGAGAGAAAGAATTTAGGGAAGAAAACAGGAACTACAGAGGTAAGCATAACCAACAGACTACAAGAGATGGAAGAAAGAATCTCAGGTGTAGAAGATAAAATGGAAGAAATCGATGTATCCATCAAAGAAAATGTTAAATCCAAAAAATTCCTAACACAGACCATCCAAGAAATTCAAGACAATATGAAAAGACAAAACCTAAGAATAATAGGAATAGAGGAAAAAGAAGATTCCCATCTCCAAGGTCCAGAAAATATTTTCAAAAAAATCATAAAAGAAAATTTCCCCAACTTAAAGGAGGGGCCTATAAGATTACAAGAGTCCTACAGAACACCTAGACCAGAAAAGAAAATCTTCCCACCACATAATAATCAAAACAGTAAGTATACAGAACAAAGAAAAAATACTGAAAGCTGCAAGGGAAAAAGGCCAAGTAACATATAATGGCAAACTCATCAGAATCACACCAGACTTCTCAACAGAGACTATGAAAGCAAGAAGGGCCTGGACGGATATCATGCAGACACTAAGAAAACACAAATGTCAGCCCGGGCTAATATATCCAGCAAAACTCTCAGTCATCATAGATGGAGAAAACAAGATATTCAATGACAAAAACAAATTCAAACAATACCTACATACAAATCCAGCATTACAGAAGATACTAGAAGGAAAAATAGAACCCAGGAAAACTAACTACATTCAGGAAAACACAGGAAACAAATAACCTCACTACAGCAAAACCAAAAGTAGTCAAGTACACAAACACACAACCATAGCCAACAGCAAAATCAAAGCATCTAACAGCCACTGGTCATTAATCTCTCTTAACATCAATGGACTCAACTTTCCAATAAAAAGACACAGACTAACAGAATGGATACGTAAACAAGACCCAACAATCTGTTGCATACAAGAAACACACCTAAATGACAAAGATAGACATTACCTGAAAGTAAAGGGCTGGAAAACGGTTTTCCAAGCAAATGGACCCAAGAAGCAAGCAGGAGTTGCCATTCTAATATCTAATAAAATAGACTTTCAACCAAAATTCATCAAAAGAGATGGGGAAGGTCATTTAATACACATCAAAGGCAAACTCCACCAAGAAGGCACCACAATTCTGAACATCTATGCCCCAAACACAAGAGCACCCACATTTATAAAAGAAACATTAATAAAACTGAAACCACACATAGATCCCCACACATTAATAGTGGGAGACTTCAACAGCCCACTCTCAACAAAGGACAGGTCAACAAACCAGAAATTAAACAAAGAAACAATGACTCTAACAGAGGTCATGAATCAAATGGACCTAACAGACATCTACAGAACCTTTCACCCAAACACAAAAGAATTTACCTTCTTCTCAGCACCTCAAGGAACCTTCTCCAAAATAGACCATACAGTTAGTCACAAAACTAGTCTCAACAGATACAAAAAGATTGAAATAATCCCATGTGTCCTATCTGACCACCATGGACTAAAGCTGGACCTCAATGACAACAGAAATAACAAAAAGCTTACAGGCACATGGAAACTGAACAACTTGCTACTCAATGACAATTGGGTTAGGGAAGAAATAAAGAAAAAATCAAAGTATTCCTAGAACACAATGAAAATGAAGGCACAACATACCCAAACTTATGGGACACAATGAAAGCAGTGCTAAGAGGAAAGTTCATAGCACTAAGAAGAAAATCGAAACATCTCATGCCAGCAACTTAATGGCTCACCTAAAAGCCCTAGAAAAAAAAAGAAGCAGACACACCAAAGAGGAGTAGACGGCTGGAAATAATCAAACTCAGGGCTGAAATTAATAAATTATAAACAAATAAAACAATTCAAAGAATCAATGAAACCAAGAGCTAGTGCTTTGAGAAAATCAACAAGATAGACAAACCCTTAGCCAAACTAACTAAATGGCAAAGATACACTATCCAAATCAACAAAATCAAAAATTAAAAGGGGGACATAACAACAGACACTGAGAAAATCCAAACAATCATTAGGGCTTACTTCAAAAGTCTAGATACCACAAAATTTGAAAATCTAAATGAAATGGACAATTTTCTTGATTCCACTTACCAAAGCTGAATCAAGACCAGGTAAATCAATAGTCCTATATCTCCTAAGGAAATGGAAGCAGTCATCAAAAGTCTCCCATCCAAAAAAAAAGCCCAGGACCAGATGGTTTCAGCACAGAATTCTACCAGACCTTCAAAGAAGAGCTAACTCCAGTTCTTTTCAAACTATTTCACAAAATAGAAATGGAAGGAACACTACCAAACTCATTCTATGAAGCCACAGTCACCTTGGTACCTAAACCTCACAAAGATCCAACAAAGAAAGAGAATTTCAGGCCAACCTCCCTTATGAACATTGATGCAAAAATACTCAACAAAATACTTGCAAACCGAATACAAGAACACATCAATGATATCATTCACTATGACCAAGTAGACTTCATCCCAGGTATGCAGGGGTGGTTCAATACATGGAAATCCATCAATATGATCCACCATATTAAGAAACTGAAAGAAAAAAACACATAATCTCCTTAGATGCTGAAAAAGCATGTGACAAAATCCAACATCCATTCATGTTTAACATATTGGAGAGATCAGGAATACAAGGCACATATCTAAATATAGTAAAGGCAATATACAGCAAGCCTACAGCCAGCATCAAACTAAACGAAGAGAAACTTAAAGCAATCCCACTGAATCAGGGACAAGGCAATGTTTGCTGCCCACTCTCTCCATATCTCTTCAACATAGTTCTGAAAGTCCTTTGTGAAACAAACCAGTAAGACCAATTAAAGGAGATCAGTGCTATTCTCTTTCATTCAGTTATAAATCAGAAAGGAAGAAGGTGTATCACTATTTGCAGATGATATGATAGCATACTTTTTTCAAAAAATTCTACCAGGAACTCCTACAGCTGATAAACACCTTCAGCAAAGTGTCAGGATACAAAATTAATTCAAAAAAATCAGTAGCCCTCCTGTATACAAAAGACAAAAGGGCTGAGAAAGAAATTAGGAAGCAACACCCTCACAGAAATTAAACAAAGAAACAATGACTCTGAATCAAATCTAACAGACATCTCAGAACCTTTCACCCAAACACTACCTTCTTCTCAGCACCTCATGGAACCTTCTGAGACCATACAGTTAGTCACAAAACTAGTCTCAACAGATACAAAAAGATTGAAATAATCCCTTGTATCCTATCTGCCACCATGGACTAAAGCTGGACCTCAATGACAACAGAAATAACAAAAAGCTTACAGGCACATGGAAACTGAACAACTTGCTATTTCAATGACAATTGGGTTAGGGAAGAAATAAAGAAAAAAATCAAAGTATTCCTAGAACACAATGAAAATGAAGGCACAACATACCCAAACTTATGGGACACAATGAAAGCAGTGCTAAGAGGAAAGTTCATAGCACTAAGAAGAAAATCAAACATCTCATGCCAGCAACTTAATGGCTCACCTAAAAGCCCTAGAAAAAAAAAGAAGCAGACACACCAAAGAGGAGTAGACGGCTGGAAATAATCAAACTCAGGACTGAAATTAATAAATTATAAACAAATAAAACAATTCAAAGAATCAATGAAACCAAGAGCTAGTGCTTTGAGAAAATCAACAAGATAGACAAACCCTTAGCCAAACTAACTAAATGGCAAAGATACACTATCCAAATCAACAAAATCAAAAATTAAAAGGGGGACATAACAACAGACACTGAGAAAATCCAAACAATCATTAGGACTTACTTCAAAAGTCTATCTACCACAAAATTTGAAAATCTAAATGAAATGGACAATTTTCTTGATTCCACTTACCAAAGCTGAATCAAGACCAGGTAAATCAATAGTCCTATATCTCCTAAGGAAATGGAAGCAGTCATCAAAAGTCTCCCATCCAAAAAAAAAGCCCAGGACCAGATGGTTTCAGCGCAGAATTCTACCAGACCTTCAAAGAAGAGCTAACTCCAGTTCTTTTCAAACTATTCCACAAAATAGAAATGGAAGGAACACTACCAAACTCATTCTATGAAGCCACAGTCACCTTGGTACCTAAACCTCACAAAGATCCAACAAAGAAAGAGAATTTCAGGCCAACCTCCCTTATGAACATTGATGCAAAAATACTCAACAAAATACTTGCAAACCGAATACAAGAACACATCAATGATATCATTCACTATGACCAAGTAGACTTCATCCCAGATATGCAGGGGTGGTTCAATACACGGAAATCCATCAATATGATCCACCATATTAAGAAACTGAAAGAAAAAACACCTGATAATCTCCTTAGATGCTGAAAAAGCATGTGACAAAATCCAACATCCATTCATGTTTAACATATTGGAGAGATCAGGAATACAAGGCACATATCTAAACATGGAAAAGGCGATATACAGCAAGCCTACAGCCAGCATCAAACTAAACGAATGCCATATTGAATCGCTTGGTTCAAGACAGGACTCCTGTGTAATAGGTTCAATTAAAACCCGTAATAAAGACAAGAGGATCCAGCCAATGAATGTTTGTCATGGCCGTCTGGACGCTTGGCACGTCTGCCGCGGCCTGGCTTATTGATGTGTGGCGTTGACGACGGTGCATTGCCCAGCGCTTCCCTTGCGCTCCAGTGTCCTTGAACTTAGTCTCCTTTAGTGAAACAAACCAGTAATTGCCCGTTTTAGTTCCTCTCCACCTAGATTTCAAAGAAATCCTGCATCGAAATTCTAGCAGCTGAACCATCCACCAAATGCCCAGGAGGTAAATCAAAATTAAGTGCTATTCTCTTTCATTCAGTTGATGGTATTTTGGGTTCAAATCTATATTTGCTTCTTGGGTAAGGGAGTAAAAGTGGAACAAGAGACAGGTGTGTTTAAAAAAAATAAGAATTGTTAATTAAATCTGCTGTTGAGAAAGGAAAAGAAAGGAGAAAATATCAGTTTCCAGAAAGCCTGAAATTGACTGTCAAAATCCCCTTCTCTCGTGGGACATGGGATAGCAGTATAGAAACAGAAATATAGAAAAGATAGAAGTATTGGATTCTCACGTCAGGGCAAAGCTGATCTCCATGTCACCATGCCTGTGAGTAGAGTTGTTCTTCATTATAACAGCCCTACACTCCACACCAGAGGGTCACAGTGAGCCCTGGGCCTCCCATTAAATGTTGTTAAGTACTCTGTGTGTTTGATATATTTGTCTTAATTGTTAGTCTACCAGGCCTTACAAAACAGTGGCATAGAACTGCAGGCATCACCATGAGGCCCACTACAGTTTATCATCAATGGAGATAAACGTTTCCAGAGAGTAGCCTTTTCTTTGAGTCACAATATCATCTCCAAGTGGTGAAAACTGGGGTCTTGCCCTGCTTTACACACTAATGGGCTGCCTAGGGCTCCAAGCATGCTCCTCTCAGACATAGGCTTCTGTTAATCTTGTTTCATTCATTTACTAGTTGTTTTAACCTGCTGCGGGACAGGCACATTGCTGGGTGATGGAGGAACAAAGATGGAGTCTGTGGTCCCTGTCCCCCTGGACCTTTTGTCATTCACTATTGAGCCCCTGTTGATGCTCCTTTTCTGTATCTCTGAACACCAAATGCTGGTCATTAATTATCAACAGAAAATACGTCCCCCAACCCTGATGAGACAGTAGGCGCTGCAGAAAGAGCTTGCTTATTTTACCGGTGTGACGAGGGGCCTGCTTGCTGGTTTCCTTCTCAATTATTGGTTGCATTTTAGAGCAATTGAAAATGGCCAAGGAGGTAGGCCCTAAGTCTATGTCAACATCACATTAAATACATACATACATATATATTATTGAGTCTCAATGCCTAAATCCATACTTATGTGAATGCATATGTGCACACAGGAATACATACACATGTATGTAAAGTTGTTAGAAAAATACATGGTAACTATTCAGAGAAATGTGTTAATTTCCCAAAGATAAGCAATTTAGAAAATAAATATTCTTTATATGTTCAAATAAGTTGTTGTTTGGCAACACAGGTGGCAACACAGGAAATGTGTTCACCACAGGGGCACTCCTGGAGAATGTCTCCAAGGACATACACATACAATCCCATCACTCAGGAGGCTGAGGCAGGAGGATGGAGAGTTCAAGGCCAACCTAAGCTACATAGTGTACCTTGTAAGAATGAAGTGGGTGGGCTGGAGAGACAGCTCTGATGTCAGGAGCACTCACCGCTCTTGCAAAGGACCCAGGTTCCCAGCACCTACATGATGGTTCACGACCATCTGTAACCATCCAGGGGATCTGATTCCCTCTTTTGATAAAACTCCAAGGACATCAAGCATGCCCATGGTACACACACATACATGCAGGCTAATCACACACACACACACACACACACACACACACACACATAAAATGAATAAATCAAAAAACACAAGAGAGGGAAATTTGACAAAAGATATAACCACATGAACTCATGCCAGGGCCTTGTGTAGGGCCTGTGCAGGGCGGAGCCTAAACTGGATTAGACGTGATCGACTTCAAGGTCAGTCACCCCTGAATTCTGTGAGCTTCTTGTGAGGACTGAGTTACTCATGTGTTGTGTGTGGATACAATGTGCTTTTTAAAGTAATTAGAAGCCGAGGAAGGCCCTTGATTGTGAAGTTATCTCATGCATGAAGAAAAACCAAGCTTTGGCTTTGCAATCTTGGATATGCAGCAACCTTGTGAGACATCAAGAAGCCTGCAGGGCAGGGGCAGCTTCAAGTCTCAAAATTCATTAGCTCCTTTGCCGAAGCACCTTATTTCTCTCCATGCCACACTGCCTAGCAGAGCACCTGGCACTACACAGGCCTGTCTCTTTCAGAACAGACACTGAACTGGCTGGGAAATAGTAGTTTTTATAGAGATGCCGTTTTTATTTGCATTTCTGTAGTGACTAATGATGGTGAACATATTTCCCTTTGTTGACCAGAAAAGGTGCACAGATTAGACCTGGCTGGGACCCAAACACATGAGCACCTTGATTTTTTCCCTTTTGTTCTTAGATTCATCTAATGAGCTTCCATGAAGGTAAACTCACCTCAGGTTAGACACAGGAAAGCATCCAGAAGAAACAGAAATGCTAGCTTTTGCCATCAGGAACCTTAAATTATCATTAGGGATAAAAATCACAAAAAGGATCCTAATGAGCTTATATGTCTTGAGCATACATACCTTAAAGGAAAAATGACACAAAAGATCGAATCAAAGACCACTTGGAAGTAGACAATTGTTTCCTGAAGGCCCACAGTCCATCCCGACACTTCGTGAAGGAGCTGGTGCCCTAGAGCCGGTCAGTTGCACATTTCCTATGAGCACTGAGGTGTGTGCTGTGAATGATAGGTGCGGAGCTCTGAGGATACAAGGGTTAGAGCGGGTGTCCCAGGTGAGGGGGATCCTGTTCCTCCTTGCTGCAGATTCATTGCACAGAGTTGGATTACATAACTTCTTTGCACAAGGATCTGGCATTCCAGTGAGACTTCTGGGTAGGGTGTTTGAGTTGTTCTGCAAACCAAATGTGTGTGCTGACATGGAAACTGTGCCAGGGAGGGCAGCAGCCCGCCTCTCACCCCAGCAATTCTCCCCAGGCCTAAGTTTGGTTTGGTTTCCGTCGTGGGTCCCCTGTCTTCCTTCCTCAGCTTCCTGAGGCTGGGCCAACCAGACACGTGGGGAGTTTCTTTTAGAGAGGGCTCAGCAGCTGAGCTGGCAGTGCTGGACACGCTGTTAGAGACGAGAGCTTGGCATGCAGCCTGTTTCCAGCATCTTCTCTCCTTTTGCTGATTTGTGAGGAAACAAGGGAGGCCAAAGGCGAGGCAGCAAACATGTGGAATCAGCAGAAGGGTCCACCAGATGTCTATATGTCTGACATTCAAACTAGAAACACAAGATAGGTTTTCCCAGCTTCGCTGAGAAACTAAGATGCAGTAAGAATCTCCCCACCCATTGAACCAGCCAATGTACGAAGATGCACCAGGGTGGAGAGCATCTAAAGTTTTAAATCCGATTTTCGAAACTTAGCAATTATGTGCAAGTATCAGCATGCATATATAAATCCTAACTGCTTGAGACTTTAGTCCTGACAAATCATATTAATCAAGTTCCCAACCAAGGCTCTGACCTGAGTTCAGCTTTGCTGGTTCTGGGAAAATCATCAAAGGTCAGAATTTTAATTCCCCTGCTCTCCTGGTCCCCATTCCTCTGATTCCTCCCCTTCCATCTTATTTGTCCTACCAACCCACAGTGCCTCAGCTTCCCCACAGATTCTTGTTCCATATGTAGGTCAGCTCCACAAGGCTGACAAATGAGCACAGCTGTCCAAAATTGGGAGAAGATGAGCTTTAAAGACAGCCTGGCCTGACTCCTTAACTACTCCACAGTCAGAGCACAGTGAGCATCCATCTCAGCCAGGTGGCCTTAAGAGGTAGCAGATGAGGGCTGAGTGGCCCTTGGTGCCTGGCTGCCCTGGGCGCCAGATTGGGTCTGAGGGCTTTTATCTGTGTGATCTTGAGAGATTACACAACGTCTCTGAGATCACCCTCTCAGCCGCACTCCTTCGGGGAGGTGGAAATTACATCAGATCCATACAACGCTCGTCACTGGGCTGGCAGAGTGAGGGGCCATTAACTATCCGTTATTGCTTTGGCGAACAAGATCTCTGAGTTCCTTGGGAATGAATGTGACACAAACTCATGGCATTTATTTAACTTTTAAGAGAGCCCCATAGGCTAGCTCTTTAATCCCTTTCTTCCTTCAACAGTCTCTATTTGGGCAGCCGTTTACCTCAGATGCACTTTTACAAACGCGGCAGTTTTCTTCTGGCTTTTCGTTGTCTCTGTATATTGCCAAAGCACTATTCCAAACCCTAGTTTCATTTTATACATGGATGGTCAAGATAAAGGAGAGCGGGAGCAGGCCAGGTGGCTCCTCTGGAAAAGTGTGTGGCCCCTGGACCCAAGTTCAATCCCCCCACACAGGGTGAAGAAAGAAGAAAGCTTAAGCCATCATGGCAGCACACACTTGTGTGCTGAGCCTCATTGGCATCCAGCCTAGCCCACTTGGCAAGCAAGTCAGGGAGAGACCCTGCTGCAAACACCAAGGCAGACGGCTCCTCAGGAGCAACAGCTAAGGCTGTCCTCTGGCAGGTGCCCAGAAACAAATAAGTAAGTAAACAAGCAGAGTCAATTGTTTGAGATCATCAAATGCGAACAGGTATTCTTAAGCATCTTTAACTGTTTTTCCCCCTTGGTAGGACATTATAAAGAAAATTATATATATATATATATATATATATATATATATATATATATATATATATATATATATATATATATATATACATATTATATGTATATAATATATATCAACATCAATCTCACACACTGATAATGGGCATACATTCTACCAATGGGAAACTGATATGCAAGCCCAGAGAAACAGTCCTTCACTGAAGGCCCAGTGTCAGTTCAAGCACATTATGCTTGACACCTGACCCCCCACAAAGCTCAGCAGCTGAATATAGTGACACCTGCACAAGGCCACATGGGACAGCCATGCACCCCGGAGAGAGGAAAGGTGCAGAGCCGTCATACCACTACTGACCTAAAGGAATGCTTTTCTGGTTGGGGGAGAACGAGACCAAAGGGCACAACCAGACATTACCCTGAGTGCCCAACAGTGGTTTAGCACAGGCTCTGAGTGCCATGGGCTGTAGTTACAAGACATCTGGGCTCTGAAGAAATTCTTTCAGGACATTCCAAAATGTAAATCAGACTCAAGGAGGGATGTTAGGGAGGAAGTGAAGGACTCTTCCCTGGGTCCCTTATGGCTGTTTTAGAACTGTCTAGACTTAAAAAGTGGCTAAGACTCTAACAGAGGGAGGAAGGCATTGCAGGCAGGAACAAAATGAGGAAGTGGAGCCGGAAGCACTGTGCCTTCCCTGAGAGCATGGGGAGAAGGGCTCAGAGAATGGAATGCAGCCTTCCTGTTGCTCTTGTCTTACCTGACCTGATGCCTGGGATTCTGAGATGGCAGCCAGAGGCTCTGTAGTGGACAGGAAGCAGGTGCTGGTCCAGTAATGTGTGCTGTTGTTCCTCGTTTCAGAGTCCCTTCAAGTGGTCATGAGAGGAAATGGCTTCCGACATGCCTGCAGTGTGGACAGGGTCCTCTGCAGCTTCAAGATCAATGACTCAGTCACACTCAGTAAGTCCTGGTGACACTGGTCAGGGTCGGGGGACAGGGAGAGCTTGCCAGCACAGCCAGCCACTTACAAACAGGGGCCTACAATGCTGATGAGACCTCCAGGGAGGAATAGCTGGTCCCTTGATGCCCTTGGTTCTGACCTAAGTCTGGACCCCTCTGGGTAGGTCTAAGGGTGCCAGGCTGGGGAATCAAGACAAGGCTTGACACAAACAGTCAGAGTCTCCCCCCCAACCCCAGCACTGAACTAGCCCTAAGGAGTCAATGAGCGCCTGCTTCCTACCTGTACTCACTCTCTGGAGAGCTTGAGGCTTCTCGGCAAAGCACTGGGGACTCTAGAGTAAGAAGGGAAACAAGATGGTCTAGATTGATTAATCCTGAATAAAGCAAGAACCAGAATACGGAGCTCGCTTGTGTGGCTTCTGGGACTTTTTTCAGTCTGGAAGACTCCTGATTGCAGGGGCCAGGAAACTCTCGTCGTGATGAACTTCTTACATGAAATCAGGGATATGGAAGTAAAACTAAGTGCATTTCATGAGGAAAAAGGAACTGTCATATCAGTGGGGCCTCTGGGAGACATTTGCAGCTGGCAAGATCTGAGTTTAAAGACATGTGTGTGACTCGGTGGCTGTCCAGGAGAGATGGGAGGTCTGGTTCGAGGAGGGCAGATGCTGGGAGCCTGGTTATTATCTGTATTTGGCGTCCATCACATGGACAATTAGTGGCTCCCTGTCTGCAGTGATAAACAGCAGCCCCACTGTGCTGCGTTTTCCATCAGGCTGTGCACTCCCCTACTTCATGCTTCCTGTCCAGTCCAGAGGTTTAGGGGGGAGGAATGCAGACCTCACCCACGGGCAGCTCACCCCCCACTCTGTGTTTTCCCCTTGTAGCCCCAGAAGACAGTAGGTCTGAACCTATTTTTAAATTAGGAAAATTTTTTTTTTTTTTTTTTTTCTCCTGTGAACAAGTGATAAGTCAAAGATATGCCCTGAAAAATGACACCTTGAAACCCTCTTGATAGTTTAAACACAAGCAGCGGCTTCCTCCTACATCTGGAATTTCTGGCTTGGGATAATATCAAACATTGAAAGCACTCAGCTGGTTTTATTAAAAATTGGGAATGTTCTCATATGTCCCAAATGTGTGTGCTGTTTGAAACCATTTGTCAGTGTTCCTGAGCAGGCACAGTGTGGAAGCTGCTTCCCAGGCCACTGTAAATGAACCCCACTTACCCTCCAGAGACCAATCCCAAGAAAAGGCAGAAACTCGGGATTTGACCTTCCTCTCAGAACTAGCCTTCTGTGAGAGCATGATGACGGGTAGGGGTGGGAGAAAGACACACACAGGACAGGCCCACCCTCTAGCTGGCACTTGCCAGTTGGTCTGTCAGCCCTGGGATCTTGTCCTTGGTTCCCCTTCCTGTCCTGGTGTGCACTCTGTGGCCTGCCCTCCCCTCCCTCACAGAGAAACACAGGCCACTGGAGTAGGAAAGCAGTGGCAATGGCACACTCATCCCACTCCCAGCACAGCCTTGAGGCTGCAGAAGACAGGGACGATGACTCAATCCCAGAGGGAACTTGCTTGTCACAGAGCAAAACTGGTGACACCGATGGTGTTCAGCTCACTGTTAACCCAAATTTTAAAAATGACTTAGAAAGTGAAGAGTCGGATAAGACTTCTTTAGCACAGTGACACGCACCTCCTTGTGCAGATTTAAAGCCGCACCATTCTAACACAAAATCCCCATGAAAGGTAGTCAGTTCAGAGTTGGAAAGGAAATAGCAGGATGGCCCATCTGGCTCCTCTGTAATGGCGACCCGATGGTTCTGGCATCACCATCTTGCAAATGGTGGGAATGTTCTAGAAAGCTAGCCCTTGTGACCCCACGTGCTGCCTGTGGCTGTTAGTACTTGAAACCTGGCTGCATGATTGAAAAATTCAATTTTAATTTCACTTGATTTTATTTGTGTTCATATTGCACATGGCCATCTCTGCCACATCAGATAGTGCCATGACATCGTTAACAACACAAGTGAACTGCTGACAACATCAGCACCTTCAAATACTTTGGAATGACTTTGCATTCCTAGGAAACTAGAGTCATTAGTTTATTGCTAGACAATACGGGGGCCAGTAAACTGGGTGCTTCAGAAGTGGCACCTCACTTATTTTTTCTAATTTTCAAGTCAGAAACTAACATAACTAAAAAATTAATTGTGATGTTTTTATATCTATTAGTCGTTGTTCTCTTCTTGTCTTCACCCCTACCACTATCCCCAACTATAAATACCTCAACATTTACCAGTACCTTTTCCCAGAATTCATTGGTGACCATTAGAAAATATCTCAGGGAACTGGGGTGATAACTCAGCAGTTAAGAGCACTGTCTGCTTTTCCAGAGGACCTGAGTGTTAGTTCACAAGTCTTAAAAATGTCACGCAATCATCAGATCTAAATATGAAGAGATTTATTTGGGGGAAGGAGAAGAGTCAGAGAAGAAACAGTGGGAGAGCATAGAAGAGGAAGGGAGATGGTAAGGGGTCCCTGGGAGAGAAACCTAAGCAAAGAGAGAGCAAGAGAAGAGAGAAGTAAGAAGCAGGGGGCCTTTTATCCCAGGCCCCTGGCAGTGGCGACCAATGATGACATCACAAGTGGCTAAGCAACCTAGGAGTATCTACGCACCAACACTGAGTTCAGTTCCCAGCACCCACATCAGGAGGCTCACAACCACCTGTGACTCCAGCATCAGGCAATAAAACTCATGTCAGACACACACACACACACACACACACACACACACACAAAATAAGTAAAATATTTTAAAATAAAGATATTCTGGGAAAAAATGTAACAACAAGATCTGTTGAGAACAATTTGTAAAGACATACAAGAAGACATATGAGTGACACATAAGGGGAAACTTTATGGGGAATACAGAGAAAGTGAGAAGAACTGTAAGGCCTGGACTCCAGGGACAGGGCAGTGTCTGGAGGCAGACAGCAAGAGAGAGCCCTGGCTCCCTCACCTCCAGCCGCTGCTGTGCCCAGTGTGCACATTCTGTGCCTTGGTTTCTCTCTGTAAAATGCTTGTGACAACAGCTTCTGGATCAGGTTGTTAGGAGGCTCAGGGGACTCACAGGCATGGCCGTGAACAGTCTTGCTGGTGTTACTTCATTATTAGCAGTGACAGTGTCATCGTCACTAAACAGAGAGGCAGCAGAACACTGCAAAGATATTACTTGTTTTAAATTTAACATTTTCTTTTAGTACAATCCCAGTAAAAAAATTCCATGTGAGTTACCAAAATAATTTTAAAATTTATATGGAAGAATAAACTATAAGACTAGCCAAGTAAAATGCAAAAACCTGCTTGAGCTGACTTTAGAATGAGCAAGGTTTAAAAAAAAATCATTCAAACAGTGTGTAACTGGTATACTTGACAAACAGCAATAAAACAGAGCCCCAAACAGAACCAAACTCTGCTGAACTTAGTGTTTTCAGTGACCATTCAGATCAGTGGTGCTGGGACAACTGGCTAACTGCTCAGAGAAACAATTACGTTTGATTTTTATCTTGCACTTTACAGTTAAATTCCAGATGAACTGAAAACTTTAATGTGAACATGAAAATATAAAATTTCTAGAAAAGTAAATTTTTGCACAATTACCCAGAGAATAAAGATGTCAAGCTAAAAGGAACTAAGTGGGAAGGAATACATTTGATATTGTAAGCACATGTTTTTAAATTCTCCTTTTACCAGCTCTAACAACAAAAAAAAATCAAAGAGAAAAATAAATAAGGAGAAAAATATTAATAAGATCTATAATACAGGCCAAAAGGCTTAGTATAAAGCTATCTAGTGAAAACAGGCATGTTGAAAAAAGACAGAAAGAGAAAGAAAAATACAGAAAAATGGGGCTGATGTGATGGCTCAGCAGATAAAATTGCCAGCTTGACAACCCGAGTTCAACCCCTGGATCCCACAGTGGAGACAGAGAGCTGAAACTCAGAGTTCCTCTCTGACTTCCGCACGTGTGCACACAAGTAATAAGACTTGTTGACAAAAGTAAAAGGAAGAGGTGAAATACATGAGGAGGAAACCTACAGGAAAGGCAAAATCGCTGATTTTGCTATGGCAAACCTGAGAAGAATAACAAAACTCAGTGCCCAGAATTGGCAACGGTGCAGACAAATGACACGTTTGCGCATGGTCAGTGAGACACCATCAGATGTCTTAGAAGGCAGTTCGGAAAGTGAGTCCACTGCTTTTTACATTTTTCCTTGTTTCATGAAGCAGAGCTGGGGTTTAATTAAGTCGCCCTTTCTAAGGGTAGGAGAATGGTTGCTGCTGTGGGAATGTCGAATCCCGTGTTGAGACAAAGTTACAAGCAGTTCCTAAAAGCTCTGTTTGGATCCGTTTTGCTTCACACGAGTCCACATGAAAATTTGAATTTGCAGCAGCCGCCCCTGAACAAGATGACAGGACATTCATATTTTCTTCTCCCTGGATGTTCGCTAAGATTTGCACAACCACACTTGCCCTGCTATTAGAAAAAGAGCTCATTCAAATTATTTTAAGCTCAATTTGACTGTTTTGATAATTACTTAGGCCTAGCATACATATTAAACTTAGCATGTGGTTGGCTTTCCAGTCACCAGGCTGAGGTCCTGAACATACCTTGAAAACACAACAGATGCCATCAGTATCCTGGCTGCACATTCTCCTCCTTCAGTATTCAGTGTGCTGTGCCAGGAGAAGGTCTGCTTCCAACTGGCCTAGAGGTGAGAATGCTCAAGTAGGACACTGACGTACCAGCTGAGAAACAACTCATTTTGTGCACAGTAAATAAGAAATGGACAGTTCGCTAGCGCAATGCTAAAACACATGCTATGGTGTTCCTGTGCTGTGCGACCCCTAGGCACAAAGACCCGGCTTTTACAGACTCCTCGCACTTTACAAGGCTTGCCGTATGCTCTCACCGCCATGTTTGCTTTTTACATACAATGTTACTTCCCAGCTTGATCTCTTTCTAACAGGCCTGGACTGTTTTGTACACTCCCAAAGGATGGGGCTCCATCCCCTTTGAGGACACTTTCCCATACAGGCAATTTTGAAAGTTCCCCAAAGAGGCCCAGCTTCCCAAAATAAAGAGAAAGGCCTTCATTTGAATGTGGGTGGTCCAGGATGTTTGTTTCTTTGAAACTTTGTCTTATTATCCAGAAACTATATTTCATCTTAGAAAACATCTAGGAGCCAGGGCTGCTGCGGGCACCCCGGCACCCGGAGGTGATTATCAATGCATCTGTGATGGCAGATAGAGGGGGCAGGCAGAGGAAGAGAACCTTAACCTTCCCAACAGAAGTCTTTGCTGTGAGTTAGAGTATTGCACGCGCTGCTCACAGGCACTTCATGTAATTTGCCTGAGGTCCTGAGGGAGCTGATACTGTGTAACTCAGAATGAAGCGATACAAGGACCCCTGGGGTCTTGGTTCTTCCCCAGGGAGCTTCTGCTTCTGACTGACTGCTGAGCACCCAGCTTGTTCCTGTGCTACCCAGGTGCACCTGCATCTCTTCCCTGTGCAATCTCATCTTCATCACAGCCACTCTGTGTGGGAAGAGTTCTCTGTGCTCTCATGTTTGCTGATGAGGAAACAAACTCAGATTAAATGAAAAGTGCAAGGCCACTAGAGGGCTAGGTAACAACTTAAGCTTGGGCGCTCTCCCTCCAAGGCTTTGGACCACAACTCTCCTTTGCCATGAAACATGGATTCCTCAAGATCCCAAAGCCCCAGTGTGACCACAGAGGGACACCTCTCCTTTCTAAGTGAGCCCTGGGATGGATGGAGGAGACAGAGATGTCTATGCATCTCCACTGCCCCTGCTTTCAGATGGAGCAAAGATTTTGCCCTAGTTCTGAGGTAGTTCTTGGAGAGAGTATGTTAATGTATTTTCATCCCTTCAAACCCAGACAAACAGCAGATAGTTTGAGGTCCGCCATGGGAATGTGGATTTTGTGGTTTGCTGCCACAGAGACTTTCACAGAGGCAGGTTGACAGAGTTATCAGCAAATGCCTGTGTGCAGCAGGCTTGGTGTGGGGCTACCAAGTGTTCGATGGCCCCAAGAGAAAATGGTAAGCCTTGTGTGGACCCGGGCACAAAACGTTCTTCTCTGTATGCAGTGTGGAGACAAGTTTGTTTGAGTTCCCAGAAACCTGCCTCCACCCTTACCCTTCTGCTCTGCGTGGGAAGTTAGCACCCTCCTCCGCTTCTGCACCAGCTGGCTGACCCTTCGTGGACAGGGTCCAGATGTATGTAGTGATGGAGAGAGTCTTGCTGCAGCCCTGGTCCTTCGTTGTTTCCATAGGCTGATTCAAGAGAAGCAGCAGAGTACAGAAACAGCTAGACCCCGGGAGCCCCAGGCAGGCTGTGATTCTGTTTTGTTCATTTAGTTAGCATTCATCTGGAAAGGTTCGGCTGGGTCTGCTGAGGGAAGGAGGGCTGGTGGCTCATGCCCTATGCATTTCAGTGTTGGCTCCAGCTTGCATCCCACGGCAGCACGTGCCATACACTGTGGCTCGGGTGTGGACTGGGGACCTCCTCACCTCTGCATTCCTGTGAGGATTTCATCCTCCTCAAGCTTGCTGTGGCCTGTTGTCATGGCTTTGGGCTTCTGGGGTCGGCTTGCCTCTTAGTCTCAACTCTAAAAGTAAATATCATCCAAATCTAATTGTGCACAGCCAAAAGAGTGTATGTGTCACAAGGCACATGCCTTGTGCATGAATCCTGATTTTTTTTTTTTATGGGAGGAAAACAAGGTTTTTAAAAGTATATTTATTCTTAGCAAATTACAGCTGTTTGGAGTACAGCAATGATTCTGACCTCAGGATTACAACATTTTAAAAGGCTGGTGCTTTACCTATAGGATAATTTGTATGTTTTACAAATGTCAAGAATTTTTTGGTGTGGATTTATAGAGAGGAGAAAATGATTTGCAAGAACACTGGGCCCCGTTACCTTTATTTGGTTTTCTTGCAATACCCAAAGCTGCTCTAATAACTTCAGAAAGACCTGAATGCCAAATTCCACAAAGTTGTGTGTAGTATGATCCTAATTCTATAAAAATAATACACAGAGAATGAAATATTATACCCAAAGGCCTCTGTGATGTTTATCAGCTGGGCATACTAGTACACACTTTTAATAATCCTAGCACTCAGGAGGCCAATATGGAAAGGCCATCCTGGGGTACACCATGACTTTAAGGCTAGCCTGAGATATATGGGAAGAGCTTGTCTCATGTACACACACACAAAGGGTTTATCACTGGAATTAAGATTACCAAACATTTCAAGAGTTTTATCAACTCTTGAATTGCACGTTACTTTCCGTCTGGGAACACCCTGGTGGAAAGTGTGTGAGGAGAGACAGCAGGTTTCAGAGACTGCAGTAGCCACATCCTAGAGGGAGTCCCGGCTTCCAAAGCAGCCAGCTTGCAGGGCATCGGACTGACTCGCCCAGATGTGGGAGCCATATGCTCCCCACACGAGCAGCCTCCTGCTCCCAGACCTGTTTGTGAAGGAATGCCACAAAGGCTGAGATAACTCACATGCAGGCATTTTCTGTGCAGCCCAGTTTCCAGGTATGTAACATTCCAGCTATGCGGGATGTAACGTTTTTGGTCGCCTGTCAGGGAGCAAGAACGAGCCTTCATGTTTAGTTATGTCACCCCCATTAGTGTTCAGCCAGCCTCAGTGAGGGCTCTTAGGTTTACCAACAGAAAATCCATAGGGTTGTGTTTTCATGGACACTAGCATGGCAAGCTAGGGATTTGGTTTCTCAACACACACATTTACCCACAAACACACACATGCACATATACACACATGTGCGAGTGCACACACACAAATTATAGTTCCAGTCATAGTTAGCAAGTGCTTGTTCACATGAATTATATTCATCCTCCTGAGTCACGCCCAGGCACGGCACTGGAAACCCACTTGGGTACAGAAGCAAGGGGAGAACAGGAAAGCAAGTCGTGGAACTAAAGAACAGCCATGGTGGCACAGTGAAACTGAGTGGGTGGAAAGAGGGGAGGGTATTCCGGAAGGAAGATCAAAGGCGAGGGTAGGATGGGGGAGCCCGGAAGGCAGGTTGCTCCCCACACACAGTCTGTGGGAAATCAGACTCACTCTAAAGGTTTAAGGGCCACCAGGTCTTCTACTTGAAGACACATTTGACACATCACCAGGTTGGGTTTGGACTTTCAATGATGATCTTAAGAACATCAAGTGTTACGGGTTCCTTTTCTAAGACCACGAATTTGGGCAATGGAGGTAAAATGAGAGTGCTCTTGTGCTTCCTGAGCTTGAGAGAGGAGCTGCTTTCCTGATGTCGGGCTGTGTTTAAAAGAATCCTTTGATTATTTTGGTTGTCACTTACTCAAGTGCTTTTTAGTGTTGGAAGAAGCTGAACAAACCATTAAGCTCCGTGCCCTGGGTGCTCAGTAAATGAACATCTGCTTTAGCAGCTTGGAGGCAAAGGAATGTGGGCTGGTGTCCTGCTCGACTTATCTCGAGTAACCAAGCAGGCCTGGGAAGCCGAGTTTTACATTTGCAGAGAAAGGGAGGTAGAAGGGGCTGGATGGCAGGCCAGCTGTTCCAGTTCATTCCAGGGGAGTGGTATGATGTCATCACCGTTCTGAGTCCGAAGCCAAGCTCTTTGCGGCGAGGCCGGCATAGCTGCTTCCAGCAAGGGTCTGTGGCAGGGATTCAGGCGGCTTCAGGAGATGCTGAGAGGCACAACCTGCTAAATCCTCATTTCTTCCTACATGGCCAATAGTTGAGTGACCATTCTGAGCCATTCCTTTTGACAAGCCGTTCCATTTGAAACCCCGTGCTATGCCTAAAAGGTAGAGAAGAGACCTAAATCGGGCATGCGCTCTGGGCTCCTCAACCAGTGGACGAGGGAAGACTGTGTGAGA
>JAEOAE010003508.1:0-49176 GCA_036365155.1 Meriones psammophilus
CCCTTCAAAGAAATGACCTCCGAGCACATAAAAAACCGCTTCCAGCAGAAATGACTCCCCTGAAGCCTCCAAAAACCACTTCAGGAAATGACTCCAGAGCGCAAAAATAGCTGAAATGACTGAAACGCTTAAAACCACTTCCAACAAAATCACTTCAGAGCACTTAAAAACCCCTTCAGCAAATGACTTCAGAGTCCTCAAAAACCCGCTTCCAAAAATGAATCCAGAGCACTTAAATCCCGCTTCAACTTGAATGAGCCCCAGAGCACTTAAAATCCCAGTTCCAACGAAGGTCTCAGATGCACATAAAAACCGGTTCCAATGAAATGACCTCCGAGCACATAAACCCGCTTCCAGCGAAATGACTCCAGAGCACTCAAAAACCACTTCCAGGAAATGACAGAGCACTTAAAAACCGCTTCAACGAAATGACTCCAGAGCGCCAAAAACCCGCTTCAATGAAAATGACTCCAGAGCATTTAAAAAAGCGATTCAACGAAATGACTCAGAGTACTCAAAAATCCGCTCCAACTAATTGACTCCATAGCACTTAAAAGCCGCTTCCAATTGAAATAACTCCAGATCACTCAAAAACCCGTTTCCAACTAAATGAATCCAGAGAACTCAAAAACCTGCTTCCAATGAAATGCCTCGAGCACTTAAAACCCGCTTCAAAAAATGACTACAGAGGACTTAAAAACCGCTTCCTCTGAAATGATCGACGAGCTTTAAAAACCTGCTTGAAATGACTTCAGAGCACTCAAAAACCGCTTCAATGGAAATGATTCAGAGCACTCTAAAATCCGCTCCAAGCGAAATGACTCCAAGTACTTAAAAGCCCAGTTCAACAAAATGTCCTCAGAGCACATAAAACCCCAATCAGCGAAATGATTCCAGAGCACTTAAAAATTGCAGAAAGGACTCCACAGCACTTAAAAAACCGCTTAGAAAATGACCTCCGAGCACTTCAAAATCACTTCCAGCGAAATGACCTCAGAGCACAAATAAATCTGCCGCAACAAAATATTCCAGGTACATAAAAAACCGATTCAAAAAAATGATTCAGAGCACTCTAAAACACGCACTAATGAAATGACTCCAGAGCATTAAAACGCTTCCAACTAAATGACTACAGAGCATTTAAAAACCTGCTTCAATGACACAACCCTAGAGCACTTAAACACCTATTCAGCTAAAGGACACCAGAACATTTAAAACCCCCTTCCAAAGAAATGACTCAGGACACTTAAAAACCGGCCAACTAAATGACTCAGGTGCACTTAAAAACCCTTCAGCGAAATAATCCCAGAGCACTTAAAGCCCCTTCCAAAGAAATGACCTCAGAGCACATAAAACCCGCTTCCAAGCGAAATGACTCCAGAGCACTCAAAAAACCCGCTTCAATGAAATGACTCAGAGCACTTAAAAACCCCTTCCAGAAAAAGACTCAGGGCACCAAAACCCTTCCAAAAAAATGACTCAAGTACCAAAAGCCCAGTTCTAACAAAATGTCCTCAGTACATAAAAACCCCATTCCAAGCAAATGATTCCAGAGCATTTAAAAACCCGCTTCCAAGCGAAAGGACTCCACAGCATCTTAAAAACGGCTTCCAAAAATGTCCACCAAGCATTCAAAACCCCCTTCAAAAATGACCTCAGAGCACAAAAAATCTGCTTCGAAATATTCAGAGAACATAAAAAACCGATTCCAGCGAAATGATTCAGGAGCACTCTAAAACCCGCTTGCAGCGAAATGACTCCCAGAGCACTCAAAAACCGCTTCCAACTAAATGACTCCAGAGCATTTAAAAACCTGCTTCAATGACACAACCCTAGAGCACTTAAACACCTATTCAACGAAAGGACACCAGAACATTTTAAAACCCGCTTCCAACGAAATGACTCAGAGCACTTAAAACCCGCTTGAACTAAATGACTCAGGAGCACTTAAAAACCTCCAACAAAATGATCCGAGGTCAGCAAAAACCGCTTCCAAAGAAATGACCTCAGAGCACATAAAAACCTGCTTCCAGCAAAATGACTCCAGAGCACTCAAAAACCCGCTTCCAAAAAATGACTCCAGAGCACTTAAAACCCGCTTCAAGCGAAAGGACTCCACAGCACTTAAAAAACCCGCTTCAAAAAAATGATCCCAGAGCACTTAAAAAGCCCCTTCAATGAAATGACTCCGAGCACATAAAACCGCTTCCAAAATGACTCCAGAGCACTTAAAACCCGATTCAACGAAATGACTCATAAAAAGTACTCAAAATCCCTTCAACAAATTGACTCCCAGAGCACTTAAAAGCCGCTTCCAGCGAAATAACTGCAGATCACTCAAAAACCCGTTTCCATCTAAATGAATCCAGAGAACTCAAAAACCTGCTTCAATGAAATGCCAGAGCACTTAAAAACCCTTCAAAGAAATGACTCAGAGGACTTAAAAACCAACTTCCAGTGAAATGATCGACTCAGAGCACTTAAAACCCCCAAGCTGAAATGACTCAGAGCACTCAAAAACCGCTTCTAGCGAAATGACTCAGAGCACTCAAAACCCGCTTCCAAGGAAATGATTCAGAGCACTCTAAAATCTGCTTCCAGCGAAATGACTCCAGAGTACTTAAAAGCCCAGTTCAACAAAATGTCCTCAGTGAACATAAAAACCCCATTCCAACGAAATGACTCCAGAGCACTTAAAAACCTGCTTCCAAAGAAAGGACTCACAGCACTTAAAAAACCGCTTCCAACGAAATGACCTCCGAGCACTTAAAAACCACTTCCAGCGAAATGACCTCAGAGCACAAAAAAATCTGCTTCCAGCGAAATATTCCAGAGCACATACAAAACCCGATTCCAACGAAATGATTCCAGAGCACTCTAAAACCCAGCTTTTGCAAGCGAAATGACTCCAGAGCACTTAAAAACCGCTTCAACCAAATGACTACAGAGCATTTAAAAACCTGCTTCAATGAGACAACCCTAGAGCACTTAAACACCTATTCCAACAAAAGGACACCAGAACATTTTAAAACCCGCTTCCAGCGAAATGACTCAGAGCACTTAAAAACCGCTTGAACTAAATGACTCAGGTGCATTTAAAGCCCGCTTCAATGAAATGATCCCAGAGCACTCTAAAACCCGTTTCAAAGAAATGACTCCAGAGCATTTAAAAACCCGCTTCCAGCTAAATGACTCAGAGCACTCAAAAACCACCTTTCAATGAAATGACTCAGAGCACTTAAAACCCGCTTCAACGAAATGACTCCAGGGCACTTAAAACCCGCTTCCAAAAATGACTCAGAGCACTTAAAGCCCAGTTCAACAAAATGTCCTCAGTGCACATAAAAACCCCATTCCAACGAAATGATTCAGAGCACTTAAAAACCTGCTTCCAACGAAAGGACTCCACAGCACTTAAAAACCGCTTCCAGCGAAATGACCTCCGAGCACTTCAAAACCCACTTCCAGCGAAATGACCTCAGAGCACAAAAAAATCTGCTTCCAGCGAAATATTCAGAGAACATAAAAAACCCGATTCAACGAAATGATTCCAGAGCACTCTAAAACCAGCAAATAAAATGACTCCAGAGCACTTAAAAACCGCTTCCAACTAAATGACTACAGAGCATTTAAAAACCCGCTTCAATGAAATGACCCTAGAGCACTTAAACACCTATTCCAACGAAAGGACACCAGAACATTTAAAACCCGCTTCCAACTAAATGACTCAGAGCACTTAATCACCAGCCGAACTAAATGACTCAGAGCACTCAAAACCCCTTCCAGCGAAATGACTCAGAGCACTTAAAACCCACTTCAAAGAAATGACCTCAGAGCACTTAAAAACCTGCTTGAGCGAAATGACTCAGAGCACTCAAAAACCGCTTCCAATGAAATGACTCAGAGCACTAAAAACCGCTTCAAGCGAAATGACTCAGGGCACTTAAAAACCCGCTTCCAAAGAAATGACTCAGAGTACTTAAAAGCCTGGTTCAACAAATGACTCCTCAGTGCACATAAAAACCCCCTTCCAGCGAAATGACTCAGAGCACTTAAAAAACCGCTTCAAGCGAAAGGACTCCACAGCACTTAAAAACCGCTTCAAAGAAATGACTCCAGAGCACTTAAAAACCCCTTCAATGAAATGACCTCCGAGCACATAAAAACCCCTTCCAACGAAATGACTCCAGAGCACTCAAAACCCACTTCAAGGAAATGACTCCAGAGCACTTAAAAACCGCTTCCAGCGAAATGACTCAGAGCACTAAAAACCCGATTCAACGAAATGACTCAGAGTACAAAAAAATCCGCTTGCGAATTGACTCAGAGCACTTAAAGCCCGCTTCCAGCGAAATAACTCCAGATCACTCAAAAACCCGTTTCCAACTAAATGAATCAGAGAACTCAAAAACCTGCTTCCAATGAAATGCCTCGAGAGCATTTAAAAACCCGCTTCAAAGAAATGACTCCAGAGGACTTAAAAACCGCTTCCAACGAAAAAGGTCAGAGCACTCAAAACCCACTTCAAGGAAATGACTCAGAGCACTTAAAAACCGCTTTCATAAAATGACTCCAGAGCACTTAAAAACCGATTCAAAATGACTCAAAAAGTACTCAAAATCCGCTTTAAAAAAATTGACTCCAGAGCACTTAAAAGCCCGCTTCCAACGAAATAACTGCAGATCACTCAAAAACCCGTTTCCATCTAAATGAATCAGAACTCAAAAACCTGCTTCCAATGAAATGACTCCAGGGCACTTAAAACCCGCTTCCAAAGAAATGACTCAGAGGACTTAAAAACCAACTTCCAAATGAAATGTCCTCAGTGCACTTAAAAACCCCTTGCAGCGAAATGACTCAGAGCACTCAAAGCCCGCTTCAAGCGAAATGACTCCAGAGCACTCAAAAACCGCTTCCAAGGAAATGATTCCAGAGCACTCTAAAATCCGCTTCCAGCGAAATGACTCCAGAGTACTTAAAAGCCCAGTTCAACAAATTTCCTCAGTGAACATAAAAACCCCATTCAACGAAATGACTCTCAGAGCACTTAAAAACCTGCTTCCAACTAAAGGACTCCACAGCACTTAAAAACCCGATTGTGAAATGACCTCCGAGCACTTAAAACCCGCTTCCAGCGAAATGACCTCAGAGCACAAAAAAATCTGCTTCCAGCGAAATATTCCAGAGCACATAAAAACCCGATTCAACGAAATGATTCCAGAGCACTCTAAAACCGCTTCAGCAGAAATGACTCAGAGCACTTAAAACCCGCTTCCAAGCAAATGACTACAGAGCATTTAAAAACCTGCTTCCAATGACACAACCCTAGAGCACTTAAACACCTATTTCAGCGAAAGGACACCCAGAACATTTAAAACCCCTTTTGAAATGACTCAGAGCACTTAAAAACCCGCTTGAACTAAATGACTCAGGTACACTTAAAAACCCGCTTCCAACGAAATGATCCCAGAGCACTTAAAACCCGCTTCAAAGAAATGACCTCAGAGCACATAAAAACCCCTTCCGAGCAGAGCGAAATGACTCCAGAGCACTCAAAACCCTCTTCAGCGAAATGACTCAGGGCACTTAAAACCCCGCTTCCAAAGAAATGACTCCAGAGCACATAAAAGCCCAGTTCAACAAAATGTCCTCAGTGCACATAAAAACCCCCTTCAACGAAATGACTCCAGAGCACTAAAAACCGCTTCCAACCAAATGACTACAGAGCATTTAAAAACCTGCTTGAATGACACAACCCTAGAGCACTTAAACACCTATTCCAACGAAAGGACACCAGAACATTTAAAACCCTGCTTCCAACGAAATGACTCAGGAGCACTTAAAAACCCGCTTGAGCGAAATGACTCAGGGGCACTTAAAAACCCGCTTCCAGCGAAATGATCCCAGAGCACTTAAAAACCGCTTCCAAAGAAATGACCTCAGAGCACATAAAAACCCTTCCAACGAAATGACTCCAGAGCACTCAAAAACACGCTTCAATGACATGACTCCAGAGTGCTTAAAACCTGCTTCAGGAAATGACTCCAAAGCACTTAAAAACACGCTTCCAAAGAAATGACTCAGAGCACTCTAAAACCCTTCCATGAAATGACTACAGAGCACTTAAAACCTCGATTCAACGAAATGACTCCAGAGCACTCTAAAACCGCTTCAACGAAATGACTACAGAGCACTTAAAAACTCACTTCCAGCGAAATGACTCTAGAGCACTTAAAAACCCAGTTCAACGAAATGACTCCAAAGCACTTTAAAACCGCTTCCAACCAAGTGACTACAGAGCATTTAAAAACCTGCTTCAACGAAACAACCCTAGAGCTCTTAAACCCGATTCAATGAAGCGGACACCAGAACATTTAAAACCCGCTTCAAATGAAATGACTAAGGAGCACTTAAAACCCGCTTCCAGCGAAATGACTCAGGAGCACTTAAAAACCCGCTTCCAGCGAAATGATCCCAGAGCACTTAAAAACCCGCTTCAAAGAAATGACCTCAGAGCACATAAAAAACCGCTTCCAACGAAATGACTCCAGAGCACTCAAAAACACGCTTCAATGACATGACTCAGAGTACTTAAAAACCTGCTTCCAAGGAAATGACTCCAAAGCACTTAAAAACACGCTTCCAAAGAAATGACTCCAGAGCACAAAAAAACCGCTTCAACCAAATGACTCCAGAGCACTTAAAAGCCTGCTTCCAACAAAATGACTCAAAACACTCTAAAACCCGCTTCCAGCGAAATGACTACAGAGCACTTAAAACTTCAACTGTGAAATGACTCTAGAGCACTTAAAACCCAGTTCAACGAAATGACTCCAGAGCACTTAAAAACCGCTTCCACCAAATGACTACAGAGCATTTAAAACCTACTTCCAACGAAACAACCCTAGAGCTCTTAAACCCGATTCAACAAAAGGACACCACAACATTTAAAACCCCACTTCCAATGAAATGACTAAAGAGCACTTAAAACCCGCTGTGAAATGACTCAGAGCACTTAAAAACCCGCTTCCAACGAAATGACTCCAGAGCACTCAAAAACCCTTCAAAGGAAATGACTCAGAGCACTCTAAAACCCGCTTCCATCGAAATGACTCAGAGTACTTAAAAGCCCAGTTCAACAAAATGTCCTCAGTGCACATAAAAACCCCCTTCAATGAAATGACTCAGAGCACTTAAAACCTGCTTCCAACAAAAGGACTCCAGAGCACTTAAAAACCGCTTGCAATGAAATGATCCCAGAGCACTTAAAAACCCGCTTCAAAAAAAATGACCCTGAGCACATAAAACCCTCTTCCAGCGAAATGACTCAGAGCACTCAAAAACCAGCGTCAATGAAATGACTCAGAACACTTATGAACCCGCTTCAGCGAAATGACTCCAGAGCAAATAAAAACCCGCTTCCAAAGAAATGACTTCAGAGCACTTAAAAACCCCCTTCAGCGAAATGACTCAGAGTACTTAAAGCCCAGTTCAACAAAATGTCCTCAGTGCACATAAAAACCCATTCCAACGAAATGACTCAAAGCACTTAAAAACACGCTCCAGCGAAAGGACTCCACAGCACTTAAAAACCGCTTCCAACAAAATGATCCCAGAGCACTTAAAAACCCGCTTCCAAAGAAATGGCGTCAGAGCACTTAAAAAACCGCTTCCAACAAAATGATCGCAGAGCACTTAAAACCAATTGAGCGAAATGACTTCAGAGCAATCAAAACCAGCTTCCAACGAAATGACTCCAGAGCACTCAAAAACCCGCTTCAAGGAAATGACTCCAGAGCACTCTAAAATCCGCTTCAAGCGAAATGACTCAGAGTACTTAAAAGCCCAGTTCCAACAAAATGTCCTCAGTGCACATAAAAACCCCATTTAAACGAAATGACTCCAGAGCACTTAAAAACCTGCTTCCAAGAAAGGACTCCACAGCACTTAAAAACCCGCTTCCAACATAATGACTCCAGAGCACTTAAAAACCAGCTTCCAACGAAATGACTCCAGAGCACTTAAAAACCCGCTTCCAAAGAAAGGACTTCAGTGCACTTAAAAACCCCCTTCAACGAAATGACTCCAGAGTACTTAAAAGCCCAGTTCAACAAAATGTCCTCAGTGCACATAAAACCCCCATTCCAACGAAATGACTCCAGAGCACTTAAAACCCCGCTTCCAAGGAAAGGACTCCGCAGCACTTAAAAACCCGCTTCCAACAAAATGATTCCAGAGCACTTAAAAACCCCCTTCCAAAGAAATGACTTCCGAGCACATAAAAACCGCTTCCATTGAAAAAGACTAGAGCACTCTAAAACCCGCTGCCAGCGAAATGACTCCAAGTACTTAAAAGCCCAGTTCAACAAAATGTCCTCAGTGCACATAAAAACCCCATTCAACGAAATGACTCAGAGCACTTAAAAACCCGCTTCCTGAAATGACTCCAGAGCACTTAAAACCCGCTTCCAGCGAAATGACTCAGAATACTCAAAATCCGCTTGCGAATTGACTCCAGAGCACTTAAAAGCCGCTTCAAAGAAATGACTCCAGATCACTCAAAAACCTGCTTCCAACTAAATTAATCCAGAGAACTCAAAAACCTGCTTCCAATGAAATGCCTAAAGAGCACTTAAAAACCTCCTTCAAGGAAATGACTCCAGAGCACTTAAAAACCGCTTCCAAAGAAATGATCGCAGAGCACTTAAAAACCGCTTCCAACTAAATGACTTCAGAGCACTCAAAACCCACTTCCAATGAAATGACTCAGAGCACTTAAAAACCCGATTCCAACGAAAAGACTCCAGGGCACTTAAAAACCCGGTTGAAGGAAATGACTAGAGAACTCTAAAATCCCTTCCAACGAAATGACTCTAGAGCACTCAAAAAACATGCTTCCAACAAAATGACCTCAGAGCACATAAAAGCGCGCTTCCATCGAAATGACTCAGAGCACTCTAAAACCCGCTTCCAGCGAAATGACTACAGAGCACTTCCAACGAAATGACTACAGAGCACTTAAAAACTCGCATCAACGAAATGACTCTAGAGCACTTAAAACCCAGTTCCAACGAAATGACTCAGAGCACTTAAAAACGCTTCCAACCAAATGACTACAGAGCATTTAAAACCTGCTTCCCAGCGAAACAACCCTAGAGCTCTTAAACCCGATTCAACGAATGGACAACAGAACATTTAAAACCCGCTTCAAATGAAATGACTAAGGAGCACTTAAAAACCGCTTCAATGAAATGACTCAGAGCACTTAAAAACCCATTCCAGCGAAATGATCCCAGAGCACTTAAAAACCCGCTTCCAAAGAAATGACCTCAGAGCACATAAAAACCCGCTTCCAGCGAAATGACTCCAGATCACTCAAAAACACGCTTCCAATGACATGACTCAGAGTACTTGAAAACCTGCTTCAAGGAAATGACTCCAAAGCACTTGAAAACACGCTTCCAAAGAAATGACTCAGAGCACTAAAAACCCGCTTCAACGAAATGACTCCAGAGCACTTAAAAGCCTGCTTCCAACGAAATGACTCCTGAGCACTCTAAAACCCCTTTTCCACGAAATGACTACAGAGCACTTAAAAACTCGCTTCCAATGAAATGACTCTAGAGCACTTAAAAACCCAGTTCCAACGAAATGACTCCAGAGCACTTAAAAACCGCATCCAACCAAATGACTACAGAGCATTTAAAAACCTGCTTCCAACGAAACAACCCTAGAGCTCTTACACCCTGATTCAACAAAGGACACCAGAACATTTAAAACCCCGCTTCAATGAAATGACTAAGGAGCACATAAAAACCCGCTTCCAACGAAATGACTCAGGAGCACTTAAAAACCCGCTTCCAAGGAAATGATTCCAGAGCACTCTAAAACCCGCTTTCAACGAAATGACTCCAGAGCACTTAAAAACAACTTCCACCCAAATGACTACAGAGCATTTAAAAACCTGCTTCCAATGACACAACCCTAGAGCACTTAAACACCTATTCAACAAAGAAAGGACAAGAGAACATTTAAAACCCGCTTCCAACGAAATGACTCAGGATCACTTAAAAACCCGCTTGAGCGAAATGACTCAGAGCACTTAAAAACCGCTTCCAACGAAAGGACTTCACAGCACTTAAAAACCCAAAATGTCCTCAGTGCACATAAAAACCCCATTCCAACAAAATGACTCCAGAACACTTAAAAGAAAGGACTCCACTTAAAAACCCGCTTCCAACAAAAGATCCCAGAAAAAACCCTTCCAAAGAAATGGCGTCCGAGCACATAAAAACCGCTTCCAAGGAAATGACTAGAGCACTCTAAATCCCGCTTCCAACGAAATGACTCAGAGTACTTAAAAGCCCAGTTCCAACAAAATGTCCTCAGTGCAATAAAAACCCCATTCCAACGAAATGACTCAGAGCACTTAAAAACCTGCTTCCAACAAAAGGACTCCACAGCACTTAAAAACCGCTTCCAATGAAATGATCCCAGAGCACTTAAAACCCGCTTCAAAAAATGACCTCTGAGCACATAAAAACCCTCTTCCAACGAATTGACTCCAGAGCACTCAAAAACCAGCGTCAATGAGATGACTCCAGAGCACTTATGAACCCGCTTCCAACGAAATGACTCCAGAGAACTCAAAAACCGCTTCAAAGAAATGACTTCAGAGCAATAAAACCCCCCTTCAGCGAAATGACTCAGAGTACTTAAAAGCCCAGTTCAACAAAATGTCCTCAGTCCATAAAAACCCCATTCCAACGAAATGACTCAAAGGACTTAAAATCCGCTTCCAGCGAAAGGACTCCACAGTTAAAAACCGCTTCCAACAAAATGATCCCAGAGCACTTAAAACCCCCAAGGAAATGACTCCAGCTTAAAAATGCTTCCTGTGAAATGACTCCAGAGCACTTAAAAACCGATTCCAGCGAAATGACTCCAAGTACTCAAAATCCGCTTCCACGAATTGACTCAGCACTTAAAAAGCCCGGTTCAACAAAATGTCCTCAGTCCACATAAAAACCCCATTCAACGAAATGACTCAAGGACTTAAAATCCCTTCCAGCGAAAGGACTCCACAGCACTTAAAAACCGCTTCCAACAAAATGATCCCAGAGCACTTAAAAACCGCTTCCAACGAAATGACTCAGAGCACTTAAAAACCGCTTCCAGCGAAATGACTCCCAAATTAAAAACCGCTTCCAAGAAATGACTCAAGTACTCAAAAACCCGCTTCCACGAATTGACTCCAGAGCACTTAAAAGCCCGATTCAACGAAATGACTCCAGATCACTCAGAAACCCGCTTCCAACTAAATGAATCAGAGAAATCAAAAACCTGTTTCCAATGAAATGCCTTGAGAGCACTTAAAAACCTGCTTCCAAAGAAATGGCGCCAGAGCACTTAAAACCCGCTTCCAACAAAATGATCTCAGAGCACTTAAAAAACAATTCCAGCGAATTGACTTCAGAGCAATCAAAAACCAGCTTCCAACGAAATGACTCAGATCACTCAAAAACCCGCTTCAAGGAAATGACTCCAAAGCACTCTAAAATCCGCTTCAAAAGCGAAATGACTCCAGAGTACTTAAAAGCCCAGTTCAACAAAATGTCCTCAGTGCACATAAAAACCCCATTTAAACGAAATGACTCAGAGCACTTAAAAACCTGCTTCAAGAAAGGACTCCACAGCACTTAAAAACCGCTTCCAAAGAAATGACCTCCGTGCACATAAAAACCTGCTTCCAACGAAATGACTCAGAGCACTCAAAAACCCGCTTCCAATGAAATGATTCAGAGCACTTAAAAACCCGATTCAACATAAAGACTCAGAGCACTTAAAAACCGCTTCCAACGAAATGACTCAGAGTACTTAAAAGCCCAGTTCAACAAAATGTCCTCAGTGCACATAAAAACCCCCTCCAACGAAATGACTCCAGAGCACTTAAAAGCCTGCTTCAACGAAATGACTCAGAGCACTCTAAAACCGCTTCCAAGGAAATGACTACAGAGCACTTAAAAACTCGCTTCCAGCGAAGTGACTCCAAACACTTAAAAACCCAGTTCAACGAAATGACTCAGAGCACTTAAAAACCGCATCCAACCAATTGACTACAGAGCATTTAAAAACCTGCTTCCAATGAAACAACCCTAGAGCTCTTAAACCCGATTCCAACAAAGGACTCCAGAACATTTAAAACCCGCTTCCAATGAAATGACTAAAGAGCACTTAAAAACCGCTTCCAACGAAATGACTCAGGAGCACTTAAAAACCGCTTCCAACGAAATGATTCCAGAGCACTCTAAAACCGCTTTCAAAGAAATGACTCAGAGCACTTAAAAACAGCTTCCAACCAAATGACTACAGAGCATTTAAAACCTGCTTCAATGACACAACCCTAGAGCACTTAAACACCTATTCCAGCGAAAGGACAAGAGAACATTTAAAACCCGCTTCAGCGAAATGACTCAGGAGCACTTAAAAACCGCATTGAGCGAAATGACTCAGAGCACTTAAAACTCGCTTCCAACGAAAGGACTCGACAGCACTTAAAAACCCGCTTCCAACAAAATGATCCCAGAGCACTTAAAAACCGCTTCCAAAGAAATGACGTCCGAGCACATAAAAACCCGCTTCCAAGGAAATGACTAGAGCACTCTAAATCCGCTTCCAACGAAATGACTCCAGAGTACTTAAAAGCCCAGTTCAACAAAATGTCCTCAGTGCACATAAGAACCCCATTCCAACGAAATGACTCAAAGGACTTAAAATCCGCTTCAAGCGAAAGGACTCCACAGCACTTAAAAACCCGCTTCCAACAAAATGATCCCAGAGCACTTAAAAACCTGCTTCCAAAGAAATGACGTCCAAGCACATAAAAACCCGCTTCCAACGAAATGACACAGAGCACTCAAAAACCCACTTCCAAGGAAATGACTCAGAGCACTTAAAAAGCCGCTTCAACGAAATGACTCAGAGCACTTAAAAACCCTTCCAATGAAATGACTCCAGAGCACTTAAAAACCCGCTTCCAAGCGAAATGACTCCAGAGTACTCAAAATCCCACTTCCACGAATTGACTCCAGAGCACTTAAAAGCCCGATTCAACGAAATGACTCCAGATCACTCAAAAGCCGCTTCCAACTAAATGAATCAGAGAACTCAAAAACCTGCTTCCAATGAAATGCCTTGAGAGCACTTAAAAACCCGCTTCCAAAGAAATGACGCCAGAGCACTTAAAAACCCACTTCCAACAAAATGATCAGAGCACTTAAAAACCAATTCAATGAATTGACTTCAGAGCAATCAAAACCAGCTTCCAGCGAAATGACTCAGATCACTCAAAAACCCGCTTCCAAGGAAATGACTCAAAGCACTCTAAAATCCGCTTCAAGCGAAATGACTCAGAGTACTTAAAAGCCCAGTTCAACAAAATGTCCTCAGTGCACATAAAACCCCATTCCAACAAAATGACTCAGAGCACTTAAAAACCTGCTTCAAGAAAGGACTCCACAGCACTTAAAAACCGCTTCCAGCGAAATGACCTCCGTGCACATAAAAACCGCTTCCAATGAAATGACTCAGAGCACTCAAAAACCCGCTTCAATGAAATGATTCCAGAGCACTTAAAAACCCGCTTCCAGCGAAAAGACTCAGAGCACTTAAAACCCAGTTCAACAAAATGTCCTCAGTGCACATAAAAACCCCATTCCAGCGAAATGACTCAGAGCACTTAAAAACCCGATACAAGCGAAAGGACTCCACAGCACTTAAAAACCCGCTTCCAGCGAAATGATCCCAGAGCACTTAAAAACCCCCTTCCAGCGATATGACCTCCGAGCACATAAAACCCGCTTCCAACGAAATGACTCAGAGTACTCAAAATCCGCTTCAACGAATTGACTCCAGAGCTCAAAAGCCCGCTTCCAACAAAATGACTCCAGATCACTCAAAAACCCGCTTCCATCTAAATGAATCCAGAGAACTCAAAAACCTGCTTCCATTGAAATGCCTCGAGAGCACTTAAAAACCTGCTTCCAAGGAAATTACTCCAGAGCACTTAAAACCCGCTAGCACGAAATGACTTCAGAGCACTCAAAACCCACTTCCAACGAAATGACTCAGAGCACTTAAAAACCCGCTTCCAATGAAAAGACTCCAGGGCACTTAAAAACCGGGTTCAAATGGAAATGACTAAAGCACTCTAAAATCCGCTTCCAACGAAATGACTCCAGAGCACTCAAAAAACGCCCTGTTGAAATGACCTCAGAGCACATAAAAACCCGCTTCCATCGAAATGACTCCAGAGCACTCAAAACACGCTTCCAATGACATGACTCAGAGTACTTAAAAACCTGCTTCCAAGGAAATTACTCCAAAGCACTTAAAAACAACCCGAAAAATGACTCCAGAGTACTAAAAACCTGCTTCCAACGAAATGACTCCAAAGCACTTAAAAACACGCTTCCAAAGAAATGACTCCAGAGCACTAAAAACCCGCTTCAACGAAATGACTCCAGAGCACTTAAAAGCCTGCTTCCAACGAAATGACTCCAGAGCACTCTAAAACCCGCTTCAACGAAATGACTACAGAGCACTTAAAAACCCGCTTTCACGAAATGACTCTAGAGCACTTAAAAACCCAGTTCAACGAAATGACTCCAGAGCACTTAAAAACCACTTCCAACCAAATGCCTACAGAGCATTTAAAACCTGCTTCCCAACGAAACAACCCTAGAGATCTTAAACCCGATTCAACAAAAGGACACCAGAACATTTAAAACCCGCTTCCAATGAAATGACTGAGGAGCACTTAAAACCCGCTTCCAACGAAATGACTCAGAGCACTTAAAAACCCGCTTCCAACGAAATAATCCCAGAGCACTTAAAAACCTGCTTCCAACGAAATGACTCCAGAGCACTCAAAAACCTGCTTCCAAGGAAATGACTCAGAGCACTCTAAAACCGCTTCCATCGAAATGACTCCATAGTACTTAAAAGCCCAGTTCAACAAAATGTCCTCAGTGCACATAAAAACCCCCTTCAAACGAAATGACTCCAGAGCACTTAAAAAACTGCTGCCAACAAAAGGACTCCACAGCACTAAAAAACAGCATCCAACAAAATGATCCCAGAGCACTTAAAAATCCGCTTCCAAAAAATGACCTCTGAGCACATAAAAACCCTCTTCCAACGAAATGACTCCAGAGCACTAAAAACCAGCTTCAATTAAATGACTCCATAGCCCTTATAAACCCCTTCCAACGAAATGACTCCAGAGCACTTAAAAACCCGCTTCCAAAGAAATGACTTCAGAGCACTTAAACCCCCTTCCAACGAAAACGACTCCAGAGTACTTAAAAGCCCAGTTCAACAAAATGTCCTCAGTGCACATAAAAACCCCATTCACGAAATGACTCAGAGCACTTAAAACCCGAGAAAGGACTCCACAGCACTTAAAAACCGCTTCCAACAAAATGATCCCAGAGCACTTAAAACCCGCTTCAAAGAAATGACGTCCGAGCACATAAAAACCCGCTTTCATTGAAATGACTAGAGCACTCTAAAACCCCTTCCAAATGACTCCAGAGTACTTAAAAGCCCAGTTCAACAAAATGTCCTCAGTGCACATAAAAACCCCATTCCAACGAAATGACTCCAGAGCACTTAAAAACCGCTTCAAACGAAAGGACTCCACAGCACTTAAAAACCCTCCAACTAAATGATCCCAGAGCACTTAAAAACCCCCTTCCAACGAAATGACCTCCGAGCACATAAAAACCCGCTTCCAACGAAATGACTCAGAGCACTCAAAACCCACTTCCAATGAAATGACTCCAGAGCACTTAAAAACCGCTTCCAACAAAATGACTCCAGATCACTCAAAACCCGCTTCCAACTAAATGAATCAGAGAACTCAAAAACCTGCTTCCAATGAAATGCCTCGAGAGCACTTAAAACCCGCTTCCAAAGAAATGACGCCAGAGCACTTAAAAACCCGCTTCCAACAAAATGATCGCAGAGCACTTAAAAACCACTTTCAATGAAATGACTTCAGAGCAATCAAAAACCCGCTTCCAATGAAATGACTCCAGAGCACTTAAAAACCCGCTTCCAACGAAAAGACTCCAGGGCACTTAAAAACCCGCATCCAACGAAATGACTCCAGAGTACTTAAAAGCCCAGTTGCAACAAAATGTCCTCAGTGCACATAAAAACCCCCTTCCAACGAAATGACTCCAGAGCACTTAAAAACCGATTCAAGCGAAAGGACTCCACAGCACTTAAAAACCGCTTCAAGCGAAATGATCCCAGAGCACTTAAAAACCCTCTTCCAACGAAATGACCTCCGAGCACATAAAAACCCGCTTCCAACGAAATGACTCCAGAGCACTTAAAAACCCGCTTCCAAGGAAATGACTAGATCACTCTAAAATCCGCTTCCAAAGAAATGACTCCAGAGTACTTAAAAGCCCAGTTCCAAAAAAAGGTCCTCAGTGCACATAAAAACCACCTTCAAACTAAATGACTCCAGAGGACTTAAAAACCCGCTTCCAACAAAAGGACTCCACAGCACTCAAAAACCCGCTTCCAAAGAAATGACTCCAGAGTACTCAAAAACCTGCTTCCAAGGAAATGATTCCAGAGCACTCTAAAATCTGCTTCCAACGAAATGATTCCAGAGTACTTAAAAGCACAGTTCCAACAAAATGTCCTCAGTGCACATAAAAACCCCATTCAAAAGGAATGACTCCAGAGCACTTAAAAACCTGCTTCCAACGAAATGACCTCCGAGCACTTAAAAACCCACTTCCAACGAAATGACCTCAGAGCACATAAAAATCTGCTTCCAAGGAAATGATTCCAGAGCACTCAAAAATCCGCTTCCAATGACATGACTCCAGAGTACTTAAAAACCTGCTTCAAGGAAATTACTCAAAGCACTTAAAAACACGCTTCCAAAGAAATGACTCCAGAGCACTAAAAAACCCGCTTCCAACGAAATGACTCCAGAGCACTTAAAAGCCTGCTTCCAACGAAATGACTCCAGAGCACTCTAAAACCCGCTTCCAACGAAATGACTACAGAGCACTTAAAAACCTCGTTTCCAACGAAATGACTCTAGAGCACTTAAAAACCCAGTTCCAACGAAATGACTCCAGAGCACTTAAAAACCACTTCCAACCAAATGACTACAGAGCATTTAAAAACCTGCTTCCCAACGAAACAACCCTAGAGCTCTTAAACCCCTATTCCAACGAAAGGACACCAGAACATTTAAAACCCCGCTTCCAATGAAATGACTAAGGAGCACTTAAAAACCCGCTTCCAACAAAATGACTCAGGAGCACTCAAAAACCGGCTTCCAAGGAAATGACTCCAGAGCACTCTAAAACCCGTTTCCATCGAAATGACTCCATAGTACTTAAAAGCCCAGTTCCAACAAAATGTCCTCAGTGCACATAAAAACCCCCTTCAAACGAAATGACTCCAGAGCACTTAAAAACCTGCTGCCAACAAAAGGACTCCACAGCACTTAAAAAACAGCTTCCAACAAAATGATCCCAGAGCACTTAAAAATCCGCTTCCAAAAAATGACCTCTGAGCACATAAAAACCCTCTTCCAACGAAATGACTCCAGAGCACTCAAAAACCCGCGTCCAATTAAATGACTCCAGAGCACTTATAAACCCGCTTCCAACGAAATGACTCCAGAGCACTTAAAAACCCGCGTCCAATGAAATGACTCCAGAGCACTTATAAACCCGCTTCCAACGAAATGACTCCAGAGCACTTAAAAACCCGCGTCAAATGAAATGACTCCAGAGCACTTATAAACCCGCTTCCAACGAAATGACTTCAGAGCACTTAAAAACACTCTTCCAACGAAATGACTCCAGAGCACTCAAAAACCCGCGTCCAATGAAATGACTCCAGAGCACTTATAAACCCACTTCCAACGAAATGACTCCAGAGCACTTAAAAACCCGCTTCCAAAGAAATGACTCCAGAGTACTTAAAAGCCCAGTTCCAACAAAATATCCTCAGTGCACATAAAAACCCCATTCCAACGAAATGACTCCAGAGCACTCTAAAACCCGCTTCGAACGAAATGACTACAGAGCACTTAAAAACTCGCTTTCAACGAAAGGACTCTAGAGCACTTAAAAACCCAGTTCCAAGGAAATGACTCCAGAGCACTTAAAAACCTGCTTCCAACAAAAGGACTCCACAGCACTTAAAAAACCGCTTCCAAAGAAATGATCCCAGAGCACTAAAAAACCTGCTTCCAATGAAACAACCCTAGAGCTCTTACACCCCGATTCCAACGAAAGGACACCAGAATATTTAAAACCCCGCTTCCAACGAAATGACTTAGGAGCACTTAAAAACCCGCTTCCAACGAAATGATCCCAGAGCACTTAAAAACCCGCTTCCAACCAAATGACTCCAGAGCACTCAAAAACCCGCTATCAAGGAAATGACTCCAGAGCACTCAAAAACCCGCTTCCAACCAAATGACGCCAGAGCACTCAAAAACCGCTATCAAGGAAATGACTCCAGAGCACTCTAAAACCGCTTCCATCGAAATGACTCCAGAGTACTTAAAAGCCCAGTTCCAACAAAATGTCCTCAGTGCACATAAAAACCCCCTTCAAACGAAATGACTCCAGAGCACTTAAAAACCTGCTTCCAACAAAAGGACTCCACAGCACTTAAAAAACCGCTTCCAACGAAATGATCCCAGAGCACTTAAAAACCCGCTTCCAACGAAATGACCTCTGAGCACATAAAAACCGCTTCCAACGAAATGACTCCAGAGCACTCAAAAACCCACTTCCAAGGAAATGACTCCAGAGCACTTAAAAACCCGCCTCCAACGAAATGACTCCAGAGCACTTAAAAACCCGCTTCCAACGAAATGACTCCAGAGTACTCAAAATCCCGCTTCCAACGAATTGACTCCAGAGCACTTAAAAGCCCGCTTCCAACGAAATGACTCCAGATCACTCAAAATCCCGCTTCCAACGAATTGACTCCAGAGCACTTAAAAGCCCGCTTCCAGCGAAATGACTCCAGATCACTCAAAAACCGCTTCCAACTAAATGAATCAGAGAACTCAAAACCTGCTTCCAATGAAATGCCTCGAGAGCACTTAAAAACCCGCTTCCAAGGAAATGACTCCAGAGCACTTAAAAACCCTCTTCCAACGAAATGATCGCAGAGCACTTAAAAACCCGCTTCCAAGGAAATGACTCCAGAGCACTCAAAAACATGCTTCCAACGAAATGACTCAGACTACTTAAAAGCCCAGTTCAACAAAATGTCCTCAGTGCACATAAAAACCACATTCCAACGAAATGACTCCAAAGCACTTAAAAACCTGCTTCAAGCGAAAGGACTCCACAGCACTTAAAAACCGCTCCAGCGAAATGACCTCCGAGCACAAAAAAACCTGCTTCCAGCGAAATGACTCCAGAGCACTCAAAACCCGCTTCCAATGAAATGACTCCAGAGCACTTAAAAACCCGCTTCCAGAAAAAAAGATTCAGGGCACTTAAAAACCCGCTTCCAAAGAAATGAATCCAGAGCACTTAAAAACCGACTTCCAAGGAAATGACTAGAGCACTCTAAAATCTGCTTCCAACGAAATGACTCCAGAGTACTTAAAAGCCCAGTTCAACAAAGGTCCTCAGTGCACATAAAAACCTTTTTAAACTAAATGACTCAGAGGACTTAAAAACCCACTTCCAACGAAATGATCGCAGAGCCCGTAAAAACCCGCTTCCAACGAAATGACCTCAGAGCACTTAAAAACTCGCTTCTAACGAAATGACTCTAGAGCACTTAAAAACCCAGTTCCAACGAAATGACTCCAAAGCACTTAAAAACCGCTTCCAACCAAATGACTACAGAGCATTTAAAAACCTGCTTCCAATGAAACAACCTTAGAGCACTTAAACACCTATTCCAACTAAAGGACACCAGAACATTTAAAACCCCGCTTCCAACGAAATGACTCAGGAGCACTTAAAAACCTGCTTCCAACAAAATGATCCCAAAGAACTAAAAACCCGCTTCCAACGAAATGACCTCAGAGCACATAAAAATCCGCTTCCAACGAAATGACTCCAGAGCACTCAAAAACACGCTATCAAGGAAATGTCTCCAGAGCCCTCTAAAACCCGCTTCCAACGAAATGACTCCAGAGTACTTAAAAGCCCAGTTCCAACAAAATGTCCTCAGTGCACATAAAAACACCCTTCAAACGAAATGACTCCAGAGCACTTAAAAACCTGCTTCCTACAAAAGGACTCCACAGCACTTAAAAAACCGCTTCCAAAGAAATGATCCCAGAGCACTTAAAAACCCGCTTCCAATAAATGACCTCTGAGCACATAAAAACCCTCTTCCAACGAAATGACTCCAGAGCACTCAAAAACCCTCTTCCAAGGAAATGACTCCAGAGCACTTAAAAACCCGCTTCCAACGAAATGACTCCAGAGCACTTAAAATCCTGCTTCCAACGAAATGACTCCACAGCACTTAAAAACCCGCTTCCAATGAAATGACTCCAGAGTACTCAAAATCCCGCTTCCAAAGAATTGACTCCAGAGCACTTAAAAGCCCGCTTCCAACGAAATGACTCCAGATCACTCAAAACCCGCTTCAACTAAATGAATCAGAGACCTAAAAACCTGCTTCCAATGAAATGCCTCGAGAGCACTTAAAACCCGCTTCAAGGAAATGACTCAGAGCACTTAAAAACCGCGCAGCGAAATGACTCCAAAGCACTTAAAAACACGCTTCCAAAGAAATTACTCCAGAGCACTAAAAAACCCGCTTCCAACAAAATGACTACAGAGCACTTAAAAACTCACTTCCAACGAAATGACTCTAGAGCACTTAAGAACCCAGTTCAATGAAATGACTCAGAGCACTTAAAAACCGCTTCCAACCAAATGACTACAGAGCATTTAAAACCTGCTTCCAACGAAACAACCCTAGAGCTCTTAAACATCGATTTAGCGAAAGGACACCAGAACATTTAAAACCCCGCTTCCAACGAAATGACTCAGGAGTACTTAAAAACCCACTTCGAACGAAATGACTCAGGAGCACTTAAAAACCGGCTTCCAATGAAATGACTCAGGAGCACTTAAATACCCGCTTCCAACGAAATGATCCCAGAGCACTTAAAAACCCGCTTCCAACGAAATGACTCCAGAGCACTCAAAAACCCGCTTCCAAGGAAATGACTCCAAAGCACATTAAATCCCGCTTCCATCGAAATGACTCCAGAGTACTTAAAAGCCCAGTTCCAAACAAAATGTCCTCAGTGCACATAAAAACCCCCTCCAAACGAAATGACTCCAGAGCACATAAAACCTGCTTCCAACAAAAGGACTCCACAGCACTTAAAAAACCACTTCAAACGAAATGATCCCAGAGCACTTAAAAACCCGCTTCCAACGAAATGACCTCTGAGCACATAAAAACGCTCTTCCAACGAAATGACTCCAGAGCACTCAAAATCCCACTTCCAAGGAAATGCCTCCAGAGCACTTAAAAACCCGCTTCCAACGAAATGACTACAGAGCACTTAAAAACTCGCTTCCAACGAAATGATCCCAGAGCACTTAAAAAAACGCTTCCAACGAAATGACTCCAGAGCACTTAAAAATCCGCTTCCAAGGAAATGACTAGAGCACTCTAAAACCCGCTTCCAACGAAATGACTCCAGAGTACTTAAAAGCCCAGTTCCAACAAAATGTCCTCAGTGCACATAAAAACCCCATTCCAACGAAATGACTCCAGAGCACTTAAAAACCCGCTTCCAACGAAAGGACTACACAGCACTTAAAACCGCGCTTCCAACAAAATGATCCCAGAGCACTTAAAAACCCGCTTTCAAAGAAATGACCTCCGAGCACATAAAAACTCGCTTCCAAGGAAATGACTAGAGCACTCTAAAACCCGCTTCCAACGAAATGACTCCAGAGTACATAAAAGCCCAGTTCCAACAAAATGTCCTCAGTGCACATAAAAACCCCATTCCAACGAAAGGACTCCACAGCACTTAAAAACCCGCTTCCAACGAAATGTCCTCAGTGCACATAAAAACCCCCTCCAAACGAAATGACTCCAGATCACTCAAAAACCTGCTTCCAACTAAATGAATCCAGAGAAGTAAAAAAACTGCTTCCAATGAAATGCCTCGAGAGCACTTAAAAACCCGCTTCCAAGGAAATGACTCTAGAGCACATAAAAACCTGCTTCCAATGAAATGATCGCAGAGCACTTAAAAACCCGCTTCTAACGAAATGACTCCAGAGCACTCAAAAACCCACTTCCAAGGAAATGACTCCAGAGCACTTAAAAACCCGCTTCCAACGAAATGACTCCAGAGCACTTAAAAACCCGCTTCCAATGAAATGACTCCAGAGCACTTAAAAACCCGCTTCCAACGAAATGACTCCAGAGTACTCAAAACCCCGCTTCCAACGAAATGACTCAGGAGCACTTAAAAACCCGCTTCCATCGAAATGATCCCAGAGCACATAAAAACCGCTTCCAAGGAAATGACTCTAGAGCACCTAAAAACCCGCTTCCGACAAAATGATCGCAGAGCACTTAAAAACCCGCTTCCAACAAAATGACTCCAGAGCACTCTAAAACCCGCTTCCAACGAAATGACTCCAGAGTACTTAAAAGCCCAATTCCAACAAAATGTCCTCAGTGCACATAAAAACCCCTTTCCAACGAAATGACTCCAGAGCAATTAAAAACCCGCTTCCAACGAAAGGACTACGCATCACTTAAAAACCCCCTTCCAACAAAATGATCCCAGAGCACTTAAAAACCCGATTCCAAAGAAATGACCTCCGAGCACATAAAAACCCGCTTCCAAGGAAATGACTAGAGCACTTAAAAACCCGCTTCCAACGAAATGATCCCAGAGCACTTAAAAATCCGCTTCCAACGTTATGATGGCACATCACTTAAAAACCCGCTTCCAACGAAATTATTCCAGAGCACTTAAAAACCTGCTTCCAACTAAATGCCTCCAGAGCACTTAAAAACCTGCTTCCAACGAAATGACTCCAGATCACTCAAAAACCCGCTTCCAACTAAATGAATCCAGAGAACTCAAAAACCTGCTTCCAATGAAATGCCTCGAGAGCACTTAAAAACCCGCTTCAAATGAAATGACTCCAGAGCACTTAAAAACCTGCTTCCAACGAAATGACTCCAAAGCACTTAAAAACACGCTTCCAAAGAAATGACTCCAGAGCACTTAAAAGCCCGTTTCCAACGAAATGACTCCAGAGCACTTAAAAGCCTGCTTCCAACGAAATGACTCCAGAGCACTCTAAAACCCGCTTCCAACGAAATGACTACAGAGCACTTAAAAACTCGCTTCCAACGAAATTATTCCAGAGCACTTAAAAACCCGCTTCCAACGAAATGACTCCACAGCACTCTAAAACCCGCTTCCAATGAAATGACTCAGGAGCACTTAAATACCCGCTTCCAACGAAATGATCCCAGAGCACTTAAAAACCCGCTTCCAACGAAATGACTCCAGAGCACTCAAAAACCCGCTTCCAAGGAAATGACTCCAGACCACTCTAAAACCCGCTTCCATCGAAATGACTCCAGAGTACTTAAAAGCCCAGTTCCAAACAAAATGTCCTCAGTGCACATAAAAACCCCCTCCAAACGAAATGACTCCAGAGCACTTAAAAACCTGCTTCCAACAAAAGGACTCCACAGCACTTAAAAAACCTCTTCCAAAGAAATGATCCCAGAGCACTTAAAAACCCGCTTACAAAGAAATGACTTCAGAGCACTTAAAAGCCCAATTCCAACAAAATGTCTTCAGTGCACATAAAAACCCCTTTCCAACGAAATGACTCCAGAACAATTAAAAACCCGCTTCCAACGAAAAGACTACGCAGCACTTAAAAACCCCCTTCCAACGAAATGATCCCAGAGCACTTAAAAACCCGCTTCCAACGAAATGATCGCAGATCATTTAAAAACCCGCTTCCAACGAAATGAGTTCAGAGCACTCAAAAACCCACTTCCAAGGAAATGCCTCCAGAGCACTTAAAAACCTGCTTCCAACTAAATGCCTCCAGAGCACTTAAAAACCCGCTTCCAACGAAATGACTCCAGATCACTCAAAAACCCGCTTCCAACTAAATGAATCCAGAGAACTCAAAAACCTGCTTCCAATGAAATGCCTCGACAGCGCTTAAAAACCCGCTTCAAAGAAATGACTCCAGAGCACTGAAAAACCCGCTTCCAACGAAATGACTCCAGAGCACTTAAAAGCCCGCTTCCAACGAAATGACTCCAGAGCACTCTAAAACCCGCTTCCAACGAAATGGCTACAGAGCACTTAAAAACTCGCTTCCTACGAAATGATTTCACAGCACTTAAAAACCCGCTTCCAACGAAATGACTCCACAGCACTCTAAAACCCGCTTCCAATGAAATGACTCAGGAGAACTTAAAAACCCGCTTCCAACGAAATGATCCCAGAGCACTTAAAAACCCGCTTCCAACGAAATGACCTCTGAGCACATAAAAACGCTCTTCCAACGAAATGACTCCAGAGCACTCAAAAACCCGCGTCCAATGAAATGACTCCAGAGCACTTAAAAACCCGCTTCCAACAAAATGACTCCAGAGCACTTAAAAACCCGCTTCGAAAGAAATGACTTCAGAGCACTTAAAAACCCCCTTCCAACGAAATGACTCCAGAGCACTTAAAAATCCGCTTCCAAGGAAATGACTAGAGCACTCTAAAACCCGCTTCCAAAGAAATGACTCCAGAGTACTTAAAAGCCCAGTTCCAACAAAATGTCCTCAGTGCACATAAAAACCCCATTCCAACGAAATGACTCCAGAGCACTTAAAAACCCGCTTCAATCGAAAGGACTCCACAGCACTTAAAAACCCGCTTCCAACAAAATGATCCCAGAGCACTTAAAAACCCCCTTCCAACGAAATGACCTCCGAGAACATAAAAACCCGCTTCCAACGAAATGACTCCAGAGCACTCAAAAACCCACTTCCAAGGAAATGACTCCAGAGCACTTAAAAACCCGCTTCCAATGAAATGACTCCAGAATACTCAAAATCCCGCTTCCAACGAATTGACTCCAGAGCACTTAAAAACCCGCTTCCAACGAAATGACTCCAGATCACTCAAAAACCCGCTTCCAAATAAATGAATCCAGAGAACTCAAAAACCTGCTTCCAATGAAATGCCTCGAGAGCACTTAAAAACCCGCTTCAAAGGAAATGACTCCAGAGCACTTAAAAGCCCGCTTCCAACCAAATGACTCCAGAGCACTTAAAAACCCGCTTCCAACGAAATGACTCCAGAGTACTCAAAATCCCGCTTCAAAGGAAATGACTCCAGAGCACTTAAAAACCCGCTTCAAAGGAAATGACTCCAGAGCACTTAAAATCCCGCTTCCAACGAATTGACTCCAGAGCACTTAAAAGCCCGCTTCAAAAGAAATGACTCCAGAGCACTTAAAAACCCGCTTCCAATGAAACGATCGCAGAGCACTTAAGAACCCGCTTCCAACGAAATGACCTCTGAGCACATAAAAACACTCTTCCAACGAAATGACTCCAGAGCACTCAAAAACCCGCGTCCAATGAAATGACTCCAGAGCACTTAAAAACCCGCTTCCAACGAAATGACTCCAGAGCACTTAAAAACCCGCTTCCAAAGAAATGACTTCAGAGCACTTAAAAACCCCCTTCCAACGAAATGACTCCAGAGCACTTAAAAATCCGCTTCCAAGGAAATGACTAGAGCACTCTAAAACCCGCTTCCAACGAAATGACTCCAGAGTACTTAAAAACCCTGTTCCAACAAAATGTCCTCAGTGTACATAAAAACCCCATTCCAACGAAATGACTCCAGAGCAATTAAAAACCTGCTTCCAACGAAAGGACTACACAGCACTTAAAAACCCGCTTCCAACAAAATGATCCCAGAGCACTTAAAAACCTGCTTCCAAAGAAATGACCTCCGAGCACATAAAAACCCACTTCCAAGGAAATGACTAGAGCACTCTAAAACCCGCTTCCAACGAAATGACTCCAGAGTACTTAAAAGCCCAGATCCAACAAAATGTCCTCAGTGCACATAAAAACCCCATTCCAACGAAATGACTCCAGAGCACTTAAAAACCCGCTTCAAACGAAAGGACTCCACAGCACTTAAAAACCCGCTTCCAACAAAATGATCCCAGAGCACTTAAAAACCCCCTTCCAACGAAATGACCTCCGAGAACATAAAACCCGCTTCCAAGAAAATGACTCAGAATACTCAAAACTCCGCTTCCAATGAATTGACTCCAGAGCACTTAAAAGCCCGCTTCCAAATGAAATGACTCCAGATCACTCAAAAACCCTTCCCAAATAAATGAATCCAAGAGAACTCAAAAACCTGAACTCAAAAACCTGCTTTCAATGAAATGCCTCCAGAGACTTCAAAACTAAAAACCTCAAAAACCAAATGAAATGACTCAGAGCTCAAAACCCTTAAAACTCAGAGCACTTAAAAAACGAAATGACTCCAAAGCACTTAAAAACACGCTTCAAAGAAATGACTCCAGAGCACTTAAAAGCCCGCTTCCAAATGACTCCAGAGCAATTAAAAGCAGCTGAAATGACTCAGAGCACTTAAAAGCCTGCTTCCAACAAAAATGACTCCAGAGCACTCTAAAACCCAACCAAAGAGAAATGACTCCAGAGCACTCAAAAACTTCCAACAAATGACTCCAGAGCACTTAAAAACCCGCTTCCAACAAAAAAAAACCCCTTGAAATGACTCAGAGCACTTAAAACCCGCTTCAAATGAAATGACTCAGAGCACTTAAAACCCCGCTTCCAACGAAATGACTCAGAGCACTCAAAAAAAACCCTTCAATGAAATGATCCCAGAGCACTTAAAAACCTTTCTGAAATGACTCCCAAGCACTTAAAAACCCTCAACAAAATGACTCCAGCACTCAAAAACCCTGACTCAGAGTACCAAAAACCTGCTTCCAAGGAAATGACTCCAGAGCACTCTAAAACCCACTAAAAACCTTCCATCGAAATGACTCCAGAGTACTTAAAGCCCAGTTCAAACAAAATGTCCTCCCAGTGCACATAAAAACCCCTTCAAACGAAATGACTCCAGAGCACTTAAAAACCTGCTTCCAACAAAAGGACTCCACAGCACTTAAAAACCGCTTCAAAAGAAATGATCCCAGAGCACTTAAAAACCCAGAACACTTAAAACAAAAGAAATGACTCCAGAGCACTTAAAAGCCCAATGAAATTCCAACAAAATGTCTTCAGTGCACATAAAAAACCCCTTTCAAAACTCCAAAGCACTCAAAAATGACTCCAGAACAATTAAAAACCGCTTCCAACGAAAGACTCCACGCTTAAAGCACTTCAAAAACCCCTTCCCCCTTCAACGAAATGATCCCAGAGCACTTAAAAACCCGCTTCAACAAAATGATCCCAGAGCACTTAAAAATGATCAGATGATTTGAGCATTTAAAACCCGCTTCCAACGAAATGAGTTCAGAGCACTCAAAAACCCACTTCCAAGGAAATGCCTCCAGAGCACTTAAAAACCCGCTTCCAACGAAATGACTCCAGAGCACTTAAAAACCTGCTTCCAACTAAATGCCTCCAGAGCACTTAAAAACCCGCTTCCAACAAAATGACTCCAGATCACTCAAAAACCCGCTTCCAACTAAATGAATCCAGAGAACTCAAAAACCTGCTTCCAATGAAATGCCTCGACAGCGCTTAAAAACCCGCTTCAAAGAAATGACTCCAGAGCACTGAAAAACCCGCTTCCAACGAAATGACTCCAGAGCACTTAAAAGCCCGCTTCCAACGAAATGACTCCAGAGCACTCTAAAACCCGCTTCCAACAAAAATGGCTACAGAGCACTTAAAAACCCGCTTCCCTCTGAAATGATTTCACAGCACTTAAAAAACCCGCCAACGAAATGACTCCACAGCACTCTAAAACCCGCTTCCAATGAAATGACTCAGGAGAACTTAAAACCCGCTTCCAACGAAATGATCCCAGAGCACTTAAAACCCCTTCCAACGAAATGACCTCTGAGCACATAAAACGCTCTTCCAACGAAATGACTCCAGAGCACTCAAAAACCCGCTTCAATGAAATGACTCCAGAGCACTTAAAAAACCCGCTTCCAACAAAATGACTCCAGAGCACTTAAAAACCCCCGCCAAAGAAATGACTTCAGAGCACTTAAAAACCCCTTCCAACGAAATGACTCCAGAGCACTTAAAAACCGCTTCAAGGAAATGACTAGAGCACTCTAAAACCCGCTTCAAAGAAATGACTCCAGAGTACTTAAAAGCCCAGTTCCAACAAAATGTCCTCAGTGCACATAAAACCCCATTCCAACGAAATGACTCCAGAGCACTTAAAAACCCGCTTCAATCGAAAGGACTCCACAGCACTTAAAAACCCGCTTCCAACAAAATGATCCCAGAGCACTTAAAAACCCCCTTCCAACGAAATGACCTCCGAGAACATAAAAACCCGCTTCCAACGAAATGACTCCAGAGCACTCAAAAACCCACTTCCAAGGAAATGACTCCAGAGCACTTAAAAACCCGCTTCCAATGAAATGACTCCAGAATACTCAAAATCCCGCTTCCAACGAATTGACTCCAGAGCACTTAAAAGCCCGCTTCCAACGAAATGACTCCAGATCACTCAAAAACCCGCTTCCAAATAAATGAATCCAGAGAACTCAAAAACCTGCTTCCAATGAAATGCCTCGAGAGCACTTAAAAACCCGCTTCAAAGGAAATGACTCCAGAGCACTTAAAAGCCCGCTTCCAACCAAATGACTCCAGAGCACTTAAAAACCCGCTTCCAACGAAATGACTCCAGAGTACTCAAAATCCCGCTTCAAAGGAAATGACTCCAGAGCACTTAAAAACCCGCTTCAAAGGAAATGACTCCAGAGCACTTAAAATCCCGCTTCCAACGAATTGACTCCAGAGCACTTAAAAGCCCGCTTCAAAAGAAATGACTCCAGAGCACTTAAAAACCCGCTTCCAATGAAACGATCGCAGAGCACTTAAGAACCCGCTTCCAACGAAATGACCTCTGAGCACATAAAAAACTCTTCCAACGAAATGACTCCAGAGCACTCAAAAACCGCACTTAAAAACCGCTTCCAATGAAATGACTCCAGAGCACTTAAAAACCCGCTTCAAAAAACTGAAATGACTCCAGAGCACTTAAAAACCCGCTTCCAAAGAAATGACTTCAGAGCACTTAAAACCCCCTTCCAACGAAATGACTCCAGAGCACTTAAAAAATCCGCTTCAAGGAAATGACTAGAGCACTCTAAAACCCGCTTCAAACGAAATGACTCCAGAGTACTTAAAAAGCCCCCTGTTCCAACAAAATGTCCTCAGTGACACAGCATAAAAACCCCATTCAACAAAATGTCCTCAGAAAATTAAAAACCCCATTCCAACGAAATGACTCCAGAGCAATTAAAAACCTGCTTCCAACGAAAGGACTACACAGCACTTAAAAACCCGCTTCCAACAAAATGATCCCAGAGCACTTAAAAACCTGCTTCCAAAGAAATGACCTCCGAGCACATAAAAACCCACTTCCAAGGAAATGACTAGAGCACTCTAAAACCCGCTTCCAACGAAATGACTCCAGAGTACTTAAAAGCCCAGATCCAACAAAATGTCCTCAGTGCACATAAAAACCCCATTCCAACGAAATGACTCCAGAGCACTTAAAAACCCGCTTCAAACGAAAGGACTCCACAGCACTTAAAAACCCGCTTCCAACAAAATGATCCCAGAGCACTTAAAAACCCCCTTCCAACGAAATGACCTCCGAGAACATAAAAACCCGCTTCCAAGAAAATGACTCCAGAATACTCAAAATCCCGCTTCCAACGAATTGACTCCAGAGCACTTAAAAGCCCGCTTCCAACGAAATGACTCCAGATCACTCAAAAACCCGCTTCCAAATAAATGAATCCAGAGAACTCAAATACCTGCTTTCAATGAAATGCCTCTAGAGCACTTAAAAACCCGCTTCCAACCAAATGACTCCAAGGCACTTAAAAACCCGCTTCCAACGAAATGACTCCAGAGTACTCAAAATCCCGCTTCAAAGGAAATGACTCCAGAGCACTTAAAAACCCGCTTCAAAGGAAATGACTCCAGAGCACTTAAAATCCCGCTTCCAACGAATTGACTCCAGAGCACTTAAAAGCCTGCTTCAAAGGAAATGACTCCAGAGCACTTAAAAACGCGCTTCCAACGAAATGATCACAGAGCACTTAAGAACCCGCTTCCAACGAAATGACTTCAGAGCACTCAAAAACCACTTCCAACGAAATGACTCCAGAGCACTCAAAAACCTGCTTCCAACAAAAGGAATCCACAGCACTTAAAAAACCGCTTCCAAAGAAATAATCCCAGAACACTTAAAAACCCCCTTCCACCGAAATGACTCCAGGGCACTCAAAAACCCGCTTCCAAGGAAATGACTATAGCACTCTAAGATCTGCTTCCAACGAAATGACTCCAGAGTACTTAAAAGCCCAGTTCCAACAAAAGGTCCTTAGTGCACATAAAAACCACCTTCAAACTAAAGGACTCCAGTGGACTTAAAAACCCGCTTCCAATGAAAGGACTCCACAGCACTTAAAAACCCGCTTCCAACGACATGATCGCAGAGCCCTTAAAAACCCGCTTCCAACAAAATGACCTCCGAGTACATAAAAACACGCTTCCAATGACATGACTCCAGAGTACTTAAAAACCTGCTTCCAAGGAAATTACTCCAAAGCACTTAAAAACACGCCGAAAGAAATGACTCCAGAGTACTAAAAACTGCTTCCAACTAAATGACTCCAAAGCACTTAAAAAAAACACGCTTCCAAAGAAATGACTCCAGAGCACTAAAACCCGCTCCAACGAAATGACTCCAGAAGCACTTAAAAGCCTGCTTCCAACGAAATGACTCCAGAGCACTCTAAAACCCGCTTCCAACGAAATGACTACAGAGCACTTAAAAACCTCGCTTCCAACGAAATGACTCTAGAGCACTTAAAAACCCAGTTCCAACGAAATGACTCCAGAGCACTTAAAAACCACTTCCAACCAAATGCCTACAGAGCATTTAAAAACCTGCTTCCCAACGAAACAACCCTAGAGATCTTAAACCCGATTCCAACTAAAGGACACCAGAACATTTAAAACCCGCTTCCAATGAAATGACTAAGGAGCACTTAAAAACCCACTTCCAACGAAATGACTCAGAGCACTTAAAACCCGCTTCTAAACGAAATAATCCCAGAGCACTTAAAAACCTGCTTCCAACGAAATGACTCCAGAGCACTCAAAACCGGCTTCCAAGGAAATGACTCAGAGCACTCTAAAACCTGCTTCCATCGAAATGACTCCATAGTACTTAAAAGCCCAGTTCCAACAAAATGTCCTCAGTGCACATAAAAACCCCTTCAAACGAAATGACTCCAGAGCACTTAAAACCTGCTGCCAACAAAAGGACTCCACAGCACTTAAAGAACAGCTTCCAACAAAATGATCCCAGAGCACTTAAAAATCCGCTTCCAAAAAATGACCTCTGAGCACATAAAAACCCTCTTCCAACGAAATGACTTCAGAGCACACAAAAACCCGCGTCCAATTAAATGACTCCATAGCACTTATAAACCCGCTTCCAACGAAATGACTCCAGAGCACTTAAAAATTAAATGACTTCAGAGCACTTAAAACCCCCTTCCAACGAAAACGACTCCAGAGTACTTAAAAGCCCAGTTCAACAAAATGTCCTCAGTGCACATAAAAACCCCATTCCAACGAAATGACTCCAGAGCACTTAAAACCCGCCCAACGAAAGGACTCCACAGTACTTAAAAACCCGCTTCCAACAAAATGATCCCAGAGAACTTAAAAACCCGCTTCCAAAGAAATGACGTCCGAGCACATAAAAACCGCTTTCATTGAAATGACTAGAGCACTCTAAAACCCGCTTCCAACGAAATGACTCCAGAGTACTTAAAAGCCCAGTTCCAACAAAATGTCCTCAGTGCACATAAAAACCCCATTCCAACGAAATGACTTCAGAGCACTTAAAAACCCGCTTCAAACGAAAGGACTCCACAGCACTTAAAAACCCGCTTCCAACGAAATGATCCCAGAGCACTTAAAAACCCCCTTCCAACGAAATGACCTCCGAGCACATAAAAAACCGCCAACGAAATGACTCAGAGCACTCAAAAACCTGCTTCCAATGAATTGACTCCAGAGCACTTAAAAACCCGCTTCCAACGAAATGACTCCAGAGCACTTAAAAACCTGCTTCCAAAGAAATGACCTCCGAGCACATAAAAACCCGCTTCCAAGGAAATGACTAGAGCACTCTAAAACCCGCTTCCAACGAAATGACTCCAGAGTACTTAAAAGCCCAGATCCAACAAAATGTCCTCAGTGCACATAAAAACCCCATTCCAACGAAATGACTCCAGAGCACTTAAAAACCCGCTTCAAACGAAAGGACTCCACAGCACTTAAAAACCCGCTTCCAACAAAATGATCCCAGAGCACTTAAAAACCCCCTTCCAACGAAATGACCTCCGAGAACATAAAAACCGCTTCCAACGAAATGACTCCAGAGCACTCAAAAACCCACTTCCAAGGAAATGACTCCAGAGCACTTAAAAACCCGCTTCCAATGAAATGACTCCAGAGTACTCAAAATCCCGCTTCCAATGAATTGACTCCAGAGCACTTAAAAGCCCGCTTCCAAGGAAATGACTCCAGATCACTCAAAAACCCGCTTCCAAATAAATGAATCCAGAGAACTCAAAAACCTGCTTTCAATGAAATGCCTCTAGAGCACTTAAAAACCCGCTTCCAACCAAATGACTCCAAGGCACTTAAAAACCCGCTTCCAACGAAATGACTCCAGAGTACTCAAAATCCCGCTTCAAAGGAAATAACTCCAGAGCACTTAAAAACCCGCTTCAAAGGAAATGACTCCAGAGCACTTAAAATCCCGCTTCCAACGAATTGACTCAAGAGCACTTAAAAGCCTGCTTCAAAGGAAATGACTCCAGAGCACTTAAAAACGCGCTTCCAACGAAATGATCACAGAGCACTTAAGAACCCGCTTCCAACGAAATGACTTCAGAGCACTCAAAAACCACTTCCAACGAAATGACTCCAGAGCACTCAAAAACCTGCTTCCAACAAAAGGAATCCACAGCACTTAAAAAACCGCTTCCAAAGAAATAATCCCAGAACACTTAAAAACCCCCTTCCACCGAAATGACTCCAGGGCACTCAAAAACCCTCTTCCAAGGAAATGACTATAGCACTCTAAGATCTGCTTCCAACGAAATGACTCCAGAGTACTTAAAAGCCCAGTTCCAACAAAAGGTCCTTAGTGCACATAAAAACCACCTTCAAACTAAAGGACTCCAGTGGACTTAAAAACCCGCTTCCAATGAAAGGACTCCACAGCACTTAAAAACCCGCTTCCAACGACATGATCGCAGAGCCCTTAAAAACCCGCTTCCAACAAAATGACCTCCGAGTACATAAAAACACGCTTCCAATGACATGACTCCAGAGTACTTAAAAACCTGCTTCCAAGGAAATTACTCCAAAGCACTTAAAAACACGCTTCGAAAGAAATGACTCCAGAGTACTAAAAAACCTGCTTCCAACGAAATGACTCCAAAGCACTTAAAAACACGCTTCCAAAGAAATGACTCCAGAGCACTAAAAAACCCGCTTCCAACGAAATGACTCCAGAGCACTTAAAAGCCTGCTTCCAACGAAATGACTCCAGAGCACTCTAAAACCCGCTTCCAACGAAATGACTACAGAGCACTTAAAAACCTCGCTTCCAACGAAATGACTCTAGAGCACTTAAAAACCCAGTTCCAACGAAATGACTCAGAGCACTTAAAAACCACTTCCAACCAAATGCCTACAGAGCATTTAAAAACCTGCTTCCCCAACAAAACAACCCTAGAGATCTTAAACCCCGATTCCAACGAAAGGACACCAGAACATTTAAAACCCCGCTTCCAATGAAATGACTAAGGAGCACTTAAAAACCCGCTTCCAACGAAATGACTCAGGAGCACTTAAAAACCCGCTTCCAACGAAATAATCCCAGAGCACTTAAAAACCTGCTTCCAACGAAATGACTCCAGAGCACTCAAAAACCGGCTTCCAAGGAAATGACTCCAGAGCACTCTAAAACCTGCTTCCATCGAAATGACTCCATAGTACTTAAAAGCCCAGTTCCAACAAAATGTCCTCAGTGCACATAAAAACCCCCTTCAAACGAAATGACTTCAGAGCACTTAAAAACCCGCTTCAAACGAAAGGACTCCACAGCACTTAAAAACCCGCTTCCAACGAAATGATCCCAGAGCACTTAAAAACCCCCTTCCAACGAAATGACCTCCGAGCACATAAAAACCCGCTTCCAACGAAATGACTCCAGAGCACTCAAAAACCTGCTTCCAATGAATTGACTCCAGAGCACTTAAAAACCCGCTTCCAACGAAATGACTCCAGAGCACTTAAAAACCCGCTTCCAATGAAATGATCGCAGAGCACTTAAAAACCCGCTTCCATCAAAATGTCTTCAGAGCACTCAAAAACCTGCTTCCAACGAAATGACTCCAGATCACTCAAAAACCCGCTTCCAACTAAATGAATCCAGAGAACTCAAAAACCTGCTTCCAATGAAATGCCTCGAGAGCACTTAAAAACCTGCTTCCAAGGAAATTACTCCAGAGCACTTAAAAACCCGCTTCCAACGAAATGATCGCAGAGCACTTAAAAACCCACTTCCAACGAAATGACTTCAGAGCACTCAAAAACCCACTTCCAACGAAATGACTCCAGAGCACTTAAAAACCCGCTTCCAACGAAAAGACTCCAGGGCACTTAAAAACCGGGTTCCAAGGAAATGACTAGAGCACTCTAAAATCCGCTTCCAACGAAATGACTCCAGAGCACTCAAAAAACACGCTTCCAACGAAATGACCTCAGAGCACATAAAAACCCGCTTCCATCGAAATGACTCCAGAGCACTCAAAAACACGCTTCCAATGACATGACTCCAGAGTACTTAAAAACCTGCTTCCAAGGAAATTACTCCAAAGCACTTAAAAACACGCTTCGAAAGAAATGACTCCAGAGTACTAAAAAACCTGCTTCCAACGAAATGACTCCAAAGCACTTAAAAACACGCTTCCAAAGAAATGACTCCAGAGCACTAAAAAACCCGCTTCCAACGAAATGACTCCAGAGCACTTAAAAGCCTGCTTCCAACGAAATGACTCCAGAGCACTTAAAAACCTCGCTTCCAACGAAATGACTCTAGAGCACTTAAAAACCCAGTTCCAACGAAATGACTCCAGAGCACTTAAAAACCCCTTCCAACCAAATGCCTACAGAGCATTTAAAAACCTGCTTCCCAACGAAACAACCCTAGAGATCTTAAACCCCGATTCCAATGAAAGGACACCAGAACATTTAAAACCCCGCTTCCAATGAAATGACTAAGGAGCACTTAAAAACCCGCTTCCAACGAAATGACTCAGGAGCACTTAAAAACCCGCTTCCAACGAAATAATCCCAGAGCACTTAAAAACCTGCTTCCAACGAAATGACTCCAGAGCACTCAAAAACCGGCTTCCAAGGAAATGACTCCAGAGCACTCTAAAACCCGCTTCCATCGAAATGACTCCATAGTACTTAAAAGCCCAGTTCCAACAAAATGTCCTCAGTGCACATAAAAACCCCCTTCAAACGAAATGACTCCAGAGCACTTAAAAACCTGCTGCCAACAAAAGGACTCCACAGCACTTAAAAAACAGCTTCCAACAAAATGATCCCAGAGCACTTAAAAATCCGCTTCCAAAAAATGACCTCTGAGCACATAAAAACCCTCTTCCAACGAAATGACTCCAGAGCACTCAAAAACCCGCGTCCAATTAAATGACTCCATAGCACTTATAAACCCGCTTCCAACGAAATGACTCCAGAGCACTTAAAAACCCGCTTCCAAAGAAATGACTTCAGAGCACTTAAAAACCCCCTTCCAACGAAACGACTCCAGAGTACTTAAAAGCCCAGTTCCAACAAAATGTCCTCAGTGCACATAAAAACCCCATTCCAACGAAATGACTCCAGAGCACTTAAAACCCCGCTTCCAACGAAAGGACTCCACAGCACTTAAAAACCCGCTTCCAACAAAATGATCCCAGAGCACTTAAAAACCCGCTTCCAAAGAAATGACGTCCGAGCACATAAAAACCCGCTTTCATTGAAATGACTAGAGCACTCTAAAACCCCCTTCCAACGAAATGACTCCAGAGTACTTAAAAGCCCAGTTCCAACAAAATGTCCTCAGTGCACATAAAAACCCCATTCCAACGAAATGACTTCAGAGCACTTAAAAACCCGCTTCAAACGAAAGGACTCCACAGCACTTAAAAACCCGCTTCCAAAGAAATGATCCCAGAGCACTTAAAAACCCCCTTCCAACGAAATGACCTCCGAGCACATAAAAACCCGCTTCCAACGAAATGACTCCAGAGCACTCAAAAACCTGCTTCCAATGAATTGACTCCAGAGCACTTAAAACCCCGCTTCCAACGAAAGGACTCCACAGCACTTAAAAACCCGCTTCCAACAAAATGATCCCAGAGCACTTAAAAACCCGCTTCCAAAGAAATGACGTCCGAGCACATAAAAACCCGCTTTCATTGAAATGACTAGAGCACTCTTAAACCCGCTTCCAACGAAATGACTCCAGAGTACTTAAAAGCCCAGTTCCAACAAAATGTCCTCAGTGCACATAAAAACCCCATTCCAACGAAATGACTCCAGAGCACTTAAAAACCCGCTTCAAACGAAAGGACTCCACAGCACTTAAAAACCCGCTTCCAACGAAATGATCCCAAAGCACTTAAAAACCCCCTTCCACCGAAATGACCTCCAAGCACATAAAAACCCGCTTCCAACGAAATGACTCCAGAGCACTCCAAAACCCACTTCCAAGGAAATGACTCCAGAGCACTTAAAAGACCGCTTCCAACGAAATGACTCCAGAGCACTCAAAAACCTGCTTCCAATGAATTGCCTCCAGAGCACTTAAAAACCCGCTTCCAACGAAATGACTCCAGAGCACTTAAAAACCCGCTTCCAATGAAATGATCGCAGAGCACTTAAAAACCCGCTTCCATCGAAATGTCTTCAGAGCACTCAAAAACCTGCTTCCAACGAAATGACTCCAGAGCACTCTAAAACCCGCTTCCATCGACATGATTCCAGAGCACTCTAAAATCTGCTTCCAACAAAATGACTCCAGAGTACTTAAAAGCCCAGTTCCAACAAAAGGTCCTCAGTGCACATAAAAACCACCTTCAAACTAAATGACTCCAGAGGACTTAAAAACCCGCTTCCAACGAAATGACTCCAGAGCACTTAAAAACCCGATACAAACGAAAGGACTCCACAGCACTTAAAAACCCGCTTCCAACGAAATGATCCCAGAGCACTTAAAAACCCCCTTCCAACGATATGACCTCCGAGCACATAAAAACCCGCTTCCAACGAAATGACTCCAGAGTACTCAAAATCCCGCTTCCAACGAATTGACTCCAGAGCACTTAAAAGCCTGCTTCCAACAAAATGACTCCAGATCACTCAAAAACCCGCTTCCAACTAAATGAATCCAGAGAACTCAAAAACCTGCTTCCAATGAAATGCCTCGAGAGCACTTAAAAACCTGTTTCCAAGGAAATTACTCCAGAGCACTTAAAAACCCGCTTCCAACGAAATGATCGCAGAGCACTTAAAAACCCACTTCCAACGAAATGACTTCAGAGCACTCAAAATCCCACTTCCAACGAAATGACTCCAGAGCACTTAAAAACCCGCTTCCAACGAAAAGACTCCAGGGCACTTAAAAACCGGGTTCCAAGGAAATGACTAGAGCACTCTAAAATCCGCTTCCAACGAAATGACTCCAGAGCACTCAAAAAACACGCTTCCAACAAAATGACCTCAGAGCACATAAAAACCCGCTTCCATCGAAATGACTCCAGAGCACTCAAAAACACGCTTCCAATGACATGACTCCAGAGTACTTAAAAACCTGCTTCCAAGGAAATTACTCCAAAGCACTTAAAAACACGCTTCGAAAGAAATGACTCCAGAGTACTAAAAAACCTGCTTCCAACGAAATGACTCCAAAGCACTTAAAAACACGCTTCCAAAGAAATGACTCCAGAGCACTAAAAAACCCACTTCCAACGAAATGACTCCAGAGCACTTAAAAGCCTGCTTCCAACGAAATGACTCCAGAGCACTCTAAAACCCGCTTCCAACGAAATGACTACAGAGCACTTAAAAACCTCGCTTCCAACGAAATGACTCTAGAGCACTTAAAAACCCAGTTCCAACGAAATGACTCCAAAGCACTTAAAAACCACTTCCAACCAAATGCCTACAGAGCATTTAAAAACCTGCTTCCCAACGAAACAACCCTAGAGCTCTTAAACCCCGATTCCAACAAAAGGACACCAGAACATTTAAAACCCCGCTTCCAATGAAATGACTAAGGAGCACTTAAAAACCCGCTTCCAACGAAATGACTCAGGAGCACTTAAAAACCCGCTTCCAACGAAATAATCCCAGAGCACTTAAAAACCTGCTTCCAACGAAATGACTCCAGAGCACTCAAAAACCGGCTTCCAAGGAAATGACTCCAGAGCACTCTAAAACCCGCTTCCATCGAAATGACTCCATAGTACTTAAAAGCCCAGTTCCAACAAAATGTCCTCAGTGCACATAAAAACCCCATTCAAACGAAATGACTCCAGAGCACTTAAAAACCTGCTGCCAACAAAAGGACTCCACAGCACTTAAAAAACAGCTTCCAACAAAATGATCCCAGAGCACTTAAAAATCCGCTTCCAAAAAATGACCTCTGAGCACATAAAAACCCTCTTCCAACGAAATGACTTCAGAGCACTCAAAAACCCGCGTCCAATTAAATGACTCCATAGCACTTATAAACCCGCTTCCAACGAAATGAATCCAGAGCACTTAAAAACCCGCTTCCAAAGAAATGACTTCAGAGCACTTAAAAACCCCCTTCCAACGAAACGACTCCAGAGTACTTAAAAGCCCAGTTCCAACAAAATGTCCTCAGTGTACATAAAAACCCCATTCCAACAAAATGACTCCAGAGCACTTAAAACCCCGCTTCCAACGAAAGGACTCCACAGCACTTAAAAACCCGCTTCCAACAAAATGATCCCAGAGCACTTAAAAACCCGCTTCCAAAGAAATGACGTCCGAGCACATAAAAACCCGCTTTCATTGAAATGACTAGAGCACTCTAAAACCCGCTTCCAACGAAATGACTCCAGAGTACTTAAAAGCCCAGTTCCAACAAAATGTCCTCAGTGCACATAAAAACCCCATTCCAACGAAATGACTTCAGAGCACTTAAAAACCCGCTTCAAACGAAAGGACTCCACAGCACTTAAAAACCCGCTTCCAACGAAATGATCCCAGAGCACTTAAAAACCCCCTTCCAACGAAATGACCTCCGAGCACATAAAAACCCGCTTCCAACGAAATGATCCCAAAGCACTTAAAAACCCCCTTCCACCGAAATGACCTCCAAGCACATAAAAACCCGCTTCCAACGAAATGACTCCAGAGCACTCCAAAACCCACTTCCAAGGAAATGACTCCAGAGCACTTAAAAGACCGCTTCCAACGAAATGACTCCAGAGCACTCAAAAACCTGCTTCCAATGAATTGACTCCAGAGCACTTAAAAACCCGCTTCCAACGAAATGACTCCAGAGCACTTAAAAACCCGCTTCCAATGAAATGATCGCAGAGCACTTAAAAACCCGCTTCCATCGAAATGTCTTCAGAGCACTCAAAAACCTGCTTCCAACGAAATGACTCCAGAGCACTCTAAAACCCGCTTCCATCGACATGATTCCAGAGCACTCTAAAATCTGCTTCCAACAAAATGACTCCAGAGTACTTAAAAGCCCAGTTCCAAAAAAAGGTCCTCAGTGCACATAAAAACCACCTTCAAACTAAATGACTCCAGAGGACTTAAAAACCCGCTTCCAACGAAATGACTCCAGAGCACTTAAAAACCCGATACAAACGAAAGGACTCCACAGCACTTAAAAACCCGCTTCCAACGAAATGATCCCAGAGCACTTAAAAACCCCCTTCCAACGATATGACCTCCGAGCACATAAAAACCCGCTTCCAACGAAATGACTCCAGAGTACTCAAAATCCCGCTTCCAACGAATTGACTCCAGAGCACTTAAAAGCCCGCTTCCAACAAAATGACTCCAGATCACTCAAAAACCCGCTTCCAACTAAATGAATCCAGAGAACTCAAAAACCTGCTTCCAATGAAATGCCTCGAGAGCACTTAAAAACCTGTTTCCAAGGAAATGACTCCAGAGCACTTAAAAACCCGCTTCCAACAAAATGACTCCAGAGCACTTAAAAACCCGCTTCGAAAGAAATGACTTCAGAGCACTTAAAAACCCCCTTCCAACGAAATGACTCCAGAGCACTTAAAAATCCGCTTCCAAGGAAATGACTAGAGCACTCTAAAACCCGCTTCCAAAGAAATGACTCCAGAGTACTTAAAAGCCCAGTTCCAACAAAATGTCCTCAGTGCACATAAAAACCCCATTCCAACGAAATGACTCCAGAGACTTAAAAACCCGCTTCAATCGAAAGGACTCCACAGCACTTAAAAACCCGCCCAAACAAAATGATCCCAGAGCACTTAAAAACCCCCTTCCAACGAAATGACCTCCGAGAACATAAAAACCCGCTTCCAACGAAATGACTCCAGAGCACTCAAAAACCCACTTCCAAGGAAATGACTCCAGAGCACTTAAAAACCCGCTTCCAATGAAATGACTCCAGAATACTCAAAATCCCGCTTCCAACGAAATGAATTGACTCCAGAGCACTTAAAAGCCCGCTTCCAGCGAAATGACTCCAGATCACTCAAAAACCCCTTCCAAATAAATGAATCCAGAGAACTCAAAACCTGCTTCCAATGAAATGCCTCAGAGCACTTAAAAACCCTTCAAAACAAAAACCAGAACATTTAAAAAAGGAAATGACTCCAGAGCACTTAAAAGCCCGCCCAACCAAATGACTCAACAGAGCACTTAAAAACCCGCTTCCAACGAAATGACTCCAGAGTACTCAAAATCCCGCTTCAAAGGAAATGACTCAGAGCACTTAAAACCCGCTTCAAAGGAAATGACTCCCAGAGCACTTAAAATCCCAGTTCCAACGAATTGACTCAGAGCACTTAAAAGCCCGCTTCAAAAGAAATGACTCCAGAGCACTTAAAAACCAAAAGGAAACAAAAACCAACAAAATGATCCGCATTTAAAAATCCCCTTCAAAAAATGACCTCCTGAGCACTTAAGAACCCGCTTCCGAAATGACTCTGAAGCACCTCAAAATGACCTCCTGAGCACATAAAAACACTCTTCCAACGAAATGACTCCAGAGCACTCAAAAACCCGCTTCCAATGAAATGACTCCAGAGCACTTAAAAACCCCTTCCCAAAATGACTCAGAGCACTTAAAAACCCCATTCCAAAGAAATGACTCCAGAGCACTTAAAAACCCCTTCCAACGAAATGACTCCAGAGCACTTAAAAACCGGTTTCCGAGCACATAAAAAGGAAATGACTAGAGCACTCTAAAACCCGCTTCCAACGAAATGACTCCAGAGTACTTAAAAACCCTGTTCCAACAAAATGTCCTCAGTGCACATAAAAACCCCATTCCAACGAAATGACTCCAGAGCAATTAAAACCTGCTTCAAACGAAAGGACTACACAGCACTTAAAACCCGCTTCCAACAAAATGATCCCAGAGCACTTAAAAACCTGCTTCCAAAGAAATGACCTCCGAGCACATAAAAACCCACTTCCAAGGAAATGACTAGAGCACTCTAAAACCCGCTTAAACGAAATGACTCCAGAGTACTTAAAAGCCCAGATCCAACAAAATGTCCTCAGTGCACATAAAACCCCATTCCAACGAAATGACTCCAGAGCACTTAAAAACCCGCTTTCAAGCGAAAGGACTCCACAGCACTTAAAAACCCGCTTCCAACAAAATGATCCCAGAGCACTTAAAACCCCCTTCCAACGAAATGACCTCCAGAGAACATAAAACCCGCTTCCAAGAAAATGACTCCAGAATACTCAAAATCCGCTTCCAACGAATTGACTCCAGAGCACTTAAAAGCCCGCTTCCAACGAAATGACTCAGATCACTCAAAACCCGCTTCCAAATAAATGAATCCAGAGAACTCAAAAACCTGCTTTCATGAAATGCCTCTAGAGCACTTAAAAACCCGCTTCCAACCAAATGACTCAAGGCACTTAAAAACCCGCTTAAACTAAATGACTCCAGAGTACTCAAAATCCCGCTTCAAAGGAAATGACTCCAGAGCACTTAAAAACCCGCTTCAAAGGAAATGACTCCAGAGCACTTAAAACCCGCTTCCAACGAATTGACTCCCAGAGCACTCAAAAAGCCTGCTTCAAAGGAAATGACTCCAGAGCACTTAAAACGCCGCTTCCAACGAAATGATCACAGAGCACTTAAGAACCCGCCCAACGAATGACTTCAGAGCACTCAAAAACCACTTCCAACGAAATGACTCCAGAGCACTCAAAAACCTGCTTCCAACAAAAGGAATCCACAGCACTTAAAAACCGCTTCCAAAGAAATAATCCCAGAACACTTAAAAACCCCTTCCACTGAAATGACTCCAGGGCACTCAAAAACCCGCTTCAAGGAAATGACTATAGCACTCTAAGATCTGCTTCCAACGAAATGACTCCAGAGTACTCAAAAAGCCCAGTTCCAAAAAAGGTCCTTAGTGCACATAAAAACCACCTTCAAACTAAAGGACTCCAGTGGACTTAAAAACCCGCTTCCAATGAAAGGACTCCACAGCACTTAAAAACCCGCTTCCAACAACATGATCGCAGAGCCCTTAAAACCCGCTTCCAACAAAATGACCTCCAGTACATCAAAAACACGCTTCCAATGACATGACTCCAGAGTACTTAAAAACCTGCTTCCAAGGAAATTACTCCAAAGCACTTAAAAACACGCTTCGAAAGAAATGACTCCAGAGTACTAAAAAACCTGCTTCCAACGAAATGACTCCAAAGCACTTAAAAACACGCTTCCAAAGAAATGACTCCAGAGCACTAAAAAACCCGCTTCCAACGAAATGACTCCAGAAGCACTTAAAAGCCTGCTTCCAACGAAATGACTCCAGAGCACTCTAAAACCCGCTTCCAACGAAATGACTACAGAGCACTTAAAAACCTCGCTTCCAACGAAATGACTCTAGAGCACTTAAAAACCCAGTTCCAACGAAATGACTCCAGAGCACTTAAAAACCACTTCCAACCAAATGCCTACAGAGCATTTAAAAACCTGCTTCCCAACGAAACAACCCTAGAGATCTTAAACCCCGATTCCAACGAAAGGACACCAGAACATTTAAAACCCCGCTTCCAATGAAATGACTAAGGAGCACTTAAAAACCCGCTTCCAACGAAATGACTCAGGAGCACTTAAAAACCCGCTTCCAACGAAATAATCCCAGAGCACTTAAAAACCTGCTTCCAACGAAATGACTCCAGAGCACTCAAAAACCGGCTTCCAAGGAAATGACTCCAGAGCACTCTAAAACCTGCTTCCATCGAAATGACTCCATAGTACTTAAAAGCCCAGTTCCAACAAAATGTCCTCAGTGCACATAAAAACCCCCTTCAAACGAAATGACTCCAGAGCACTTAAAAACCTGCTGCCAACAAAAGGACTCCACAGCACTTAAAGAACAGCTTCCAACAAAATGATCCCAGAGCACTTAAAAATCCGCTTCCAAAAAATGACCTCTGAGCACATAAAAACCCTCTTCCAACGAAATGACTTCAGAGCACACAAAAACCCGCGTCCAATTAAATGACTTCAGAGCACTTAAAAACCCCCTTCCAACGAAACGACTCCAGAGTACTTAAAAGCCCAGTTCCAACAAAATGTCCTCAGTGCACATAAAAACCCCATTCCAACGAAATGACTCCAGAGCACTTAAAACCCCGCTTCCAACGAAAGGACTCCACAGTACTTAAAAACCCGCTTCCAACAAAATGATCCCAGAGAACTTAAAAACCCGCTTCCAAAGAAATGACGTCCGAGCACATAAAAACCGGCTTTCATTGAAATGACTAGAGCACTCTAAAACCCGCTTCCAACGAAATGACTCCAGAGTACTTAAAAGCCCAGTTCCAACAAAATGTCCTCAGTGCACATAAAAACCCCATTCCAACGAAATGACTTCAGAGCACTTAAAAACCCGCTTCAAACGAAAGGACTCCACAGCACTTAAAAACCCGCTTCCAACGAAATGATCCCAGAGCACTTAAAAACCCCCTTCCAACGAAATGACCTCCGAGCACATAAAAACCCGCTTCCAACGAAATGACTCCAGAGCACTCAAAAACCTGCTTCCAATGAATTGACTCCAGAGCACTTAAAAACCCGCTTCCAACGAAATGACTCCAGAGCACTTAAAAACCTGCTTCCAAAGAAATGACCTCCGAGCACATAAAAACCCGCTTCCAAGGAAATGACTAGAGCACTCTAAAACCCGCTTCCAACGAAATGACTCCAGAGTACTTAAAAGCCCAGATCCAACAAAATGTCCTCAGTGCACATAAAAACCCCATTCCAACGAAATGACTCCAGAGCACTTAAAAACCCGCTTCAAATGAAAGGACTCCACAGCACTTAAAAACCCGCTTCCAACAAAATGATCCCAGAGCACTTAAAAACCCCCTTCCAACGAAATGACCTCCGAGAACATAAAAAACCGCTTCCAACGAAATGACTCCAGAGCACTCAAAAACCCACTTCCAAGGAAATGACTCAGAGCACTTAAAACCCGCTTCCAATGAAATGACTCCAGAGTACTCAAAATCCCGCTTCCAATGAATTGACTCAGAGCACTTAAAAGCCCGCTTCAAGGAAATGACTCAGATCACTCAAAAACCCGCTTCCAAATAAATGAATCCAGAGAACTCAAAACCTGCTTTCAATGAAATGCCTCTAGAGCACTTAAAACCCGCTTCCAACCAAATGACTCAAGGCACTTAAAAACCCGCCTTCCAACGAAATGACTCCAGAGTACTCAAAATCCCGCTTCAAAGGAAATAACTCCAGAGCACTTAAAAACCCGCTTCCAAAGGAAATGACTCCCAGAGCACTTAAAATCCCGCCCAACGAATTGACTCAAGAGCACTTAAAAGCCTGCTTCAAAGGAAATGACTCAGAGCACTTAAAAACCCGCTTCCAACGAAATGATCACAGAGCACTTAAGAACCCGCTTCCAACGAAATGACTTCAGAGCACTCAAAAACCACTTCCAACGAAATGACTCCAGAGCACTCAAAAACCTGCTTCCAACAAAAGGAATCCACAGCACTTAAAAACCGCTTCCAAAGAAATAATCCCAGAACACTTAAAACCCCCTTCCACGAAATGACTCAGGGCACTCAAAACCCGCTTCCAAGGAAATGACTATAGCACTCTAAAATCTGCTTCCAACGAAATGACTCCAGAGTACTTAAAAGCCCAGTTCAACAAAAGGTCCTTAGTGCACATAAAAACCACCTTCAAACTAAAGGACTCCAGTGGACTTAAAAACCCGCTTCCAATGAAAGGACTCCACAGCACTTAAAAAACCCGCTTCCAACGACATGATCGCAGAGCCCTTAAAACCCGCTTCCAACAAAATGACCTCCGAGTACATAAAAACACGCTCCAATGACATGACTCCAGAGTACTTAAAAACCTGCTTCCAAGGAAATTACTCCAAAGCACTTAAAAACACGCTTCAAAGAAATGACTCCAGAGTACTAAAAACCTGCTTCCAACTAAAATGACTCAAAGCACTTAAAAACGCTTCCAAAGAAATGACTCCAGAGCACTAAAAACCCGCTTCCAACAAAAATGACTCAGAGCACTTAAAAGCCTGCTTCCAACGAAATGACTCCAGAGCACTCTAAAACCCGGCTTCAAGCGAAATGACTACAGAGCACTTAAAACCCGCCTAACGAAATGACTCTAGAGCACTTAAAAACCCAGTTCCAACGAAATGACTCCAGAGCACTTAAAAACCACTTCCAACCAAATGCCTACAGAGCATTTAAAACCTGCTTCCCAACGAAACAACCCTAGAGATCTTAAACCCGATTCCAACGAAAGGACACCAGAACATTTAAAACCCCGCTTCCAATGAAATGACTAAGGAGCACTTAAAAACCCGCTTCCAACTAAAATGACTCAGGAGCACTTAAAACCCGCTTCCAACGAAATAATCCCAGAGCACTTAAAACCTGCTTCCAACGAAATGACTCCAGAGCACTCAAAAACCCGCTTCAAGGAAATGACTCCAGAGCACTCTAAAACCTGCTTCCATCGAAATGACTCCATAGTACTTAAAAGCCCAGTTCCAACAAAATGTCCTCAGTGCACATAAAAACCCCCTTCAAACGAAATGACTTCAGAGCACTTAAAAACCCGCTTCAAACGAAAGGACTCCACAGCACTTAAAAACCCGCTTCCAAATCTAAATGATCCCAGAGCACTTAAACCCCCTTCCAAACGAAATGACCTCCGAGCACATAAAAACCCGCTTCCAACGAAATGACTCCAGAGCACTCAAAAACCTGCTTCCAATGAATTGACTCAGAGCACTTAAAAACCCGTTTTCCAACAAAATGACTCAGAGCACTTAAAAACCGCTTCCAATGAAATGATCGCAGAGCACTTAAAACCCGCTTCCATCAAAATGTCTTCAGAGCACTCAAAACCTGCTTCCAACGAAATGACTCCAGATCACTCAAAAACCCGCTTCCAACTAAATGAATCCAGAGAACTCAAAACCTGCTTCCAATGAAATGCCTCGAGAGCACTTAAAAACCTGCTTCCAAAATTACTCCAGAGCACTTAAAAACCCTTCCAACTAAATGATCGCAGAGAGCACTTAAAAACCCACTTCCAACGAAATGACTTCAGAGCACTCAAAACCCACTTCCAAATCGAAATGACTCAGAGCACTTAAAAACCCGCTTCCAACGAAAAGACTCCAGGGCACTTAAAAACCGGGTTCAAAGGAAATGACTAGAGCACTCTAAAATCCGCTCTAAACGAAAATGACTCCAGAGCACTCAAAAACACGCTCTAAACGAAATGAACTCAGAGCATAAAAACCCTTCCATCGAAATGACTCCAGAGCACTCAAAAACACGCTTCCAATGACATGACTCCAGAGTACTTAAAACCTGCTTCCAAGGAAATTACTCCAAAGCACTTAAAACACGTCAAAGAAATGACTCCAGAGTTCTAAAAACCTGCTTCCAACGAAATGACTCCAAAGCACTTAAAAACACGCTCCAAAGAAATGACTCCCAGAGCACTAAAAAAACCCGGTTCAACGAAATGACTCAGAGCACTTAAAAGCCTGCTTCCAACGAAATGACTCCAGAGCACTTAAAAACCTCGCCCAACGAAATGACTCTAGAGCACTTAAAACCCAGTTCCAACGAAATGACTCCAGAGCACTTAAAAACCCTTCCAACCAAATGCCTACAGAGCATTTAAAACCTGCTTCCCAACGAAAACAACCCTAGAGATCTTAAACCCCGATTCAATGAAAGGACACCAGAACATTTAAAACCCGCTTCCAATGAAATGACTAAGGAGCACTTAAAACCCTTCCAACGAAATGACTCAGGAGCACTTAAAACCCGCTTCCAACGAAATAATCCCAGAGCACTTAAAAACCTGCTTCAACGAAATGACTCAGAGCACTCAAAACCGGCTTCCAAGGAAATGACTCCAGAGCACTCTAAAACCCGCTTCCATCGAAATGACTCCATAGTACTTAAAAGCCCAGTTCCAACAAAATGTCCTCAGTGCACATAAAAACCCCTTCAAACGAAATGACTCAGAGCACTTAAAAACCTGCCAACAAAGGACTCCAAAGCACTTAAAAACAGCTTCCCAACAAAATGATCCCAGAGCACTTAAAAATCCGCTTCAAAAAATGACCTCTGAGCACATAAAACCCTCTTCCAACGAAATGAATCCAGAGCACTCAAAACCCGCGTCCAATTAAATGACTCCATAGCACTTATAAACCCGCTTCCAACGAAATGACTCCAGAGCACTTAAAAACCGCTTCCAAAGAAATGACTTCAGAGCACTTAAAACCCCTTCCAACTAAACGACTCCAGAGTACTTAAAAGCCCAGTTCCAACAAAATGTCCTCAGTGCACACAAAAACCCCATTCCAACGAAATGACTCAGAGCACTTAAAACCCGCTGCCAACGAAAGGACTCCACAGCACTTAAAACCCGCTTCCAACAAAATGATCCCAGAGCACTTAAAAACCCTGCTTCCAAAGAAATGGCGTCCGAGCACATAAAACCCTTTCATTGAAATGACTAGAGCACTCTAAAACCCCTTCCAAGCAAAATGACTCCAGAGTACTTAAAAGCCCAGTTCCAACAAAATGTCCTCAGTGCACATAAAACCCCATTCCAACGAAATGACTTCAGAGCACTTAAAACCCGCTTCAAACGAAAGGACTCCACAGCACTTAAAAACCCGCTTCCAAAGAAATGATCCCAGAGCACTTAAAAACCCCTTCCAACGAAATGACCTCCGAGCACATAAAAACCCGCTACAACGAAATGACTCCAGAGCACTCAAAACCTGCTTCCAATGAATTGACTCCAGAGCACTTAAAACCCGCAACGAAAGGACTCACAGCACTTAAAAACCCGCTTCCAACAAAATGATCCCAGAGCACTTAAAAACCGCTTCCAAAGAAATGACGTCCGGCACATAAAACCCGCTTTCATTGAAATGACTA
>JAEOAE010001603.1:0-22068 GCA_036365155.1 Meriones psammophilus
AAGGAAAGGAAGAAGAGTGAAAAAAGGAAGGAAGAATGAAAAGAAGGAAGAAAAAGAAAGGAAGGAAAAAGAAAGGAAGAAAGAAGGAAGGAAGGAAGGAAAGAGAATGAAAGAAACTTTATTAAGAAAGAAAGTTTTATTACAGATGAAAGAGAGAGCATAGCCTGACACAGGGCCATCTGGAGAGTCCATAATGGACATGACTCTGAGCTGTGTGAAGACAGGGAGGAGGGAGAGCCAGTCCAAGAGGCCAGAAGGGTAAATGATAGATGAAAAGGACCAGGTAACCAAAATGTTTGGGTTACATAAGGAAGGGCAGCTGGGAGAAGGGCAGTCCAATACCTGGGCTAGAGGACAGTGTATACAGACCATTACCCTGCAACCGGTGGGGACTGAGGGATGCTGAGAGAACCCCACAGGCAGGTATGCTTTGATTTGTTTAACAGACACACTGGCCGTTTTTCCCAGGATCTGAGCCTTAATAGTAGGGAAAAACAAGAAGGTTGAAATGATTTAATTATAATCTCAAACATTTGTCTTTTAAAGTTGAAGCAGGCTTTATGTTTCAATATGCTTCAGGGACAGAACATAAGTACTACAGCAAACCAACCATTACATTTCATTTCTCTCATATTGTGAATTTTCAGTTTGTCCAGATATTCTGCGTTGGATAAACTAGTATAATGAAATGCCTTTCACAGCCTGCACAAAATCAACTCCAAATGGATCTTATCCCTAAATGTTAAATGGTAGGAGCCGAACTTGTAAAGAACAAGGAGAAACTAAGGTTCCCCGAGTTTGGCATCCTGCCTAGGATGTTTCTACACACAGGCCTTGCTCCAAACGCCTTGCCCAGATGCAGCCCCCGTAGCGAAGTTGTTCAGAGGCCACCGCGGGGTCCAGAGAAGGACTAGAACCACAGGGGACCTCACAGGCAGCCGTCTCTGGCCGCCGCTCACCTTCCAGCCCCAGAGAGGAGCCACTACACCAGCTCCCGCTGTGCAGCCGCCCGCTCTTCCCCGCTGTGGGCAGTGACCCTGCACTCACCATGTCCCGACTTCGGAGCTTATCTGAGTCCACTCAAAGCACCCAGCAGCAGCACTCAGAGTACATCACAGGGACAGATTCAAGCCTGCTCAGCTACACAGCGGAAGCTGCAGCTGCCACCCGGAAAACCCTCCTGTTTTCATTTGCAGGTCAGACTAAAGGCCGTGATTGGCCAGTGAGTTTTGAGTGACATGAGCACCTCTCTGAGGGCTGGAGTGTACTGGAGGGACACAGCATAGTGTTTCCTGGCCCTAAGTTCCAGTCCAGGGCCAGATCTGCAGAGATTTTCCGGATCTGCAGAGATTTGCCTTTCAGTAGCACTTGTGCCCACCCGCCTGTTTTCCCTCCTAGCCCGGGAAGTACTCAGCACTGCAGCTCCTGCTGCTCAGCCCTCTGCTCCTCCCTGCTCTGGGCTGAGTAACCAAGACGTGAAGTTTGCCTGAGCTCCAGCAAAACCTGCACTCCCGGTGCAGGGTCCATACCGCTCCCTCTCCCAAAGAGACTCACAGACCTCGGTTCGATGCAAAAGCAAGAGGCAGTTTATTCCGATCGCGATGGGGGTCGTCCCTTCAAAGCAGGAGACGACCCCGATCATACTAAGCACAGAGTTTTTATTCCTAAAAAAATCAGGCCTTTACATTGATTAGTCAGCAGAAAAGATAGCAGTAATGCGGGCTGGCAGCTGTAGCAGGGAGCTCACAGCTCCAAGGACAGTCCTCCCCTCTTCTCCCATCTCTCGGTTCTGTAGCGGGCCACTTACAGCTTCAAGGACAGTCCTCCCCTAAATCGCCTGACTTGTTCTTCTTTCTTCTTAGCTGGCCCTTATTCAAGGTCCAGTTGTTTTTCTTTCTAATTTGGGATGGTCCCATTTCTCACTCCCACCACAGCACCCAGCAGCAGTCCTCCAGTCTCCTAGCCATCTCCCTCTACCCTCAGCCGCAACCCCCGAGGAGGACCTACCACTCCAGTTCCCGCAGCAGAACCTCCTGCTCCTCCTCTTTGCTGTTCACCTTGTCCCTAGTTTGGAGCCGACCTAAGCTTCCTCCTGGAAGCACCCAGGAAAAACTTCTTCCTCTTGGAATCAACGTGGATAACTTGCATCGTCCATTTCTCACCTTGCCGTGAAGTTATCAGTCTGTCCCACAAAGTAGAAGGATGCCCAGAATATTAACAGTTAAAGAATAAATTTTGGAAACAAGAATTTGCTTTGTGGCTTCATGAAAACTGTAGCTACTTTTCACCTAGTAGATATGAGACTGCCAGGATTGTGCAACAGGGTTACATAGCAGGTTCACAGATCACACCAAAGTTCTGGTTCCACATGGAAGGTTTATTAAGGGAAGAGGAAGGGGTCACAGAAGCCATCTCCAGGCAGGGCAGATGACAGAGAGAGAGAGAGGAGTTTCAGGTTCTCTTATAGGGCGACCCAGAGCATGTGCAGGTGGTTTCAGGTGGTCCCCAGGTCCCCAGGTCCCCAGGTAGCCTCACAGATGCCTGATAACCAGCTCTTCATTTCCCTTGGGGCTGGCTGTAGAGATGCCTGCTTACAGATTCCAACATCCCTCCCTTTTTGTTTTATTAAAAAGTGAGGAGCTATGATGGTGTGGAGGGCATAGGGATGACCTTTGCTCTTCAAGCTACTTCCTGCTGATTAGGGACGTTGTCATTCTCAGTGTATAGCTGGTCCCTACCATCAGGGTCGATTGGAAGGTCATTATCATTTGGTTCTGTGGGCAGAGGTTGAAAATCCTGTAAGAGTAACTGATGAATGGTTTGGTTAGAGAAATTTTGCATTTGTTGTTGGAGGAATGTAGACAGGAAGTTAATTAAACATGGTGAGTCAATCTGTCCTTGGAGGGTCAGCGTTCTCTGAGCTACTTGCTGAAGCTCCTGAATGACCTGGGAATAAAGCTATAATACAAAGTTAGTGAAGTGGCTAGTCCTGTTGTCCCAATCCAGACAGCTGCCATGATTCCTGCAGCAGTCAAGAGGGGCAAGATTGGAATTGCCCTCTTATTCTGCTAGGCAGCTATTGAGTCCACGACCGGGATTCCTAGGGGCTCCTTTTCATTTATCACCCCCAGTTCGGGGAGGAGGAGCACAAGTGTGCAAACTCCTGACCCACCACAGGCAGACTATGGTAGACCTGAGTGCCACAAAGAATCAGCAGGTATTATCAGCAGTAGGGCTTTGAGGTTGAGATGAGGTATCAAGGATTATAGTTTTATTACACTCTAAGGTACTTAGCATTCCTACAGAGTGTGTCCTGGATGCCTTGAAACAGCTTGCCATGCCAAAGAGGGTGATATGAAAAAGGTAGGGGGTTGTGGCAATATCAGAGTCAGGTCAGTTAGGAAATGGTGAAGTAAAGTTACCTGGCAGAGTCAATGGAGAAGCTGTCAGTGGTAGTTCTGAGTCGGTCCCAGGTGGGACACAGTCAGCAAGCTTTAAAATGGCCCAGCTGGTTCACATTAAGGAGCTTGTAGGCCAAGGACAGAGTCTGAAGTAGGAGATGAAAGACAGGTTTGTATTATTTAGGAGAGGGGAGGTCAGATATAAGTGACCTTAGAGGAGTGTTTAATTACCTTCTGTACTTTTCCTATCTCCAGGATTCTGTAATTGGGACCCATTTTCTCTGGATATGGATGGTACTTATCAGTAAATTGGGTATGTAGTGGTGATAGAGGTTTCCAACGACCCCTGCTTCCCATCTGGGATACCAAGGGTCTTGGATATGTAAGTAGAAAGTCTTTTTGTACAGGTGAAGAAGCTACTTCTGTTCTGTTGTGTGGATTTGGCAGGACCAATATGGGTAACCTCCATATCTGTCTGGCCATTTTTTGCAATAATCCTTTGTTTGATCAAAGAGGAAGCAAACAAAAATTCTATCAAACAAGAGAGGAGGGAAGGATGTGGGGGTGATGGCTATTTCAATCATCTCCTGGCAGCCTTCCATAATTTCCCCACCCTATTTGGAGAGACTGTTTATTACTAATGATGGCTTCTTGAACCTTGAATCTCCATAAGTGAGTAGGGATGATCTTGGACACAAATAGGCAAGAGGCAGATGAGGAAAAATACATATCCAGTCCAGTAGGGTCAAACACAGCTCCTGTAGTGAGGCCTCATTTCTCTGGAACTGTAGAGAAAGTGTTTGATCTTGGCATCATCTGGAGCATGAGGAAGCAGGGTCCTGTTGGATTGATATGTAGGAGGGGAATTATCTTGAGGAAAGGGGATGAAAGGCCTGAGGGGGGATAGATGAATCCAGTGAGAACAGCTTCAAGCTTAGTAGCTGTGGGGGTTACAAGAATCATTTAAAGGGCCCTGCCATTTAGGAGAAAGAGATGGGGGACTTTGGTTTTGAGGGGAGAGAATGATCTGGTCCCTGACATTAATAGGATATGTGTGGTTGTGGTAATCAGTGGTCAGTAAAGACACCTAGAAGAGAATGGAGACCACAGAGTAAGGGAGTAAGTAGGTGGTCAGGAAGAGGCAAGGGTTTAGCTGAAAGACCAAGAGTTAGGATGGGTCTTCCATACATGAACTCAAATGATGGGATAGATAAAGATTTTGGGGAGAGAGCTCGGAGCCTGAGAAGGGCCAGGGGGAGGAGTTTTACCCAATGGAGATGAAGCTCTTGTGATAGTTTAACAAGAATATTTTTAGATGATCAGTTAATTTGTTCTGTCTTTCCTGAGGACTGGAAATGGTATGGGATATGAAAATACCAAGGAGTGTTAAGAGCTTTAGATAAGGTCTGGGAAACCTGAGCAGTGAACTCAGGACCATTGTCTGACTGGAGGGATGAAGGGATTCCCAAATGTGCGATAATGGAGAAGGAGATTAGAAACTGTCTGAGCTCTTTTGTTAGTAGTGGGGAAAGCCTCCACCCATCCTGAGAATGTGTCCACCAAGACCAGGATGTACTGGACAGGTTTGACTCCTGGCATATGGGTAAAATCAAGTTGCCAGCCACTCCTGGGAGAAAGCCTCTAGCCTGGTAGGTAGGGAAAGGGGAGCTACAATATCCTGGGTAGGGTCTGAGGTCTGACAAATCTTACAAGAAGCAGTAATAGTCTTTAGGAAACTCAATTCCTCATCGGCAGCCTGCAGGTGAGTCTTGACAAGTTAGACAAGGCTGTTAGGATGAAAGAGCTGGTGTAGGTTAGACAGAATCTGATGAGTGTGAGGAGATGACAGGGGAGATATGGGTTATAGTGTAAGGATGTCCTGTGGTGGATGCAATGGGTCTAGGTCTTGAAGGGCCACACACACCTATGTATACTTGAATTTTGACAAAGAAGCCAAACCCATACAATGGAAAAATACAGCATCTTCAACAAATGGTGCTGGTCTAACTGGATGTCTACATGCAGAAACATGCAAATAGATCCATATTTTTCACTCTGCACAAAACTAAAGTCCAGGGGCTGGAGAGATGGCTCAGAGGTTAAGAGCACTGGGTGTACGGCCAAAGGTCCTGAGTTCAATTCTCACCAACCACATGGTGGCTCACAACCATCTATAATGAGATCTGATCTGGTGCCCTCTTCTGGTCTTCAAACACACATGCAGACAGAATACTGTATGAATAAATAAAATATTAAAACATAAAGATTTTTAAAAAATACCTAAAGTCCAAGGGGATAAAAGACCTCAACATAAAACCAGACACACTAAATCTATTAGAAGAAAAATTGGGGAAGAACTTTGAATTCATTGGCACAGGATACAAGTTAATGAACAGCACAGCAATAGCTCAGGATCTAAGATCTACAATTAATGAATGGGACTTCTTGAAACTGCAAAGCTTTTGTAAAGCAAAGGACACTATCGATAGAAAGAAATGGTGGTCTACAGATTGGGAAAAGATCTTCATGTATATCTGACGAAGGGCTAATATCCAGAATATATAAAGAACTCAATAAAGTAAACACCAACAAACCACGTAAGCAAATTAAAAATTGGATACAGGGCTCAACAGAATTCTCAACAGTGGACTCTCTAATGTTGGAGAAGCACTTTAAGAAATATTTAATGTCCTTAGTCACCAGGGAAATGCAAATCAAAACAACTCTGAGATTCCATCTTACACAAGACTCAATGGCTAAGATCAAAAACTCAAGTGACAACACACCTAGAGAGGATGTGGAGAAAGACGAACATTCCCACATCCCTGGTGGGAGTGAAAACTGCATCATCCACTTTGGAAATCAATCTGGTGCTTTCTCAGAAAACTTGGAATACCCATACCTCAAGACCAATCTATACCACCCCTCGACATACACCCAAAAGATGCTCCACCATACAAGGATATTTCTCAACTATGATCATAGCAGCTTTATTTGTAATAGTCAGAAACTGGAAACAACTTAGATGTCCCTCAACTGAAGAACGAATAAAGAAAGGTGTGGTACATTGACACAATGGAATACTATTCAGCCAGGAATAGTAATCAGGAAATGTGCAGGGCTAGAACTAGAAAAGATCATCCTGAGTGGAGTAAAAAAGACACACACGGTATATACCTACTTATGAGTGATTTTCTTCATACATTTTCAGAGAGTTATACCCAATGTACAGACCCCAAGAAGCTAAGCCTTAGGCTTTATGTGGTCCCACTTAGTAGGGGAATAATTGAATTAATCAATAAAAAAGTATAAAGTGACTAGAGCTGTAGCTTAGCAGTGAAGAGCAATGGGTGTTCTTGCTGAGGACACAGGGTTCCATCCTAGACGCTACTAAGCAGCTAACCATTTGTTGTAATTCCATTTCCAGCTATCTCTTGCATTCTTCTTGCTTTTGTTGGTACTGCACAGAGACACATGCAGGCAAACACCCATATGTGTAAAATAAAAATAAGCTTGCAAGAAATAGAATTCTATCCAGCGGTGCAACAGCTATGAGCCAGACAGCAGCCAAGGCTGTTAAAATGACCACCTGCTGGGCCTTCATGGAAGCAGCCGTGGCTTTCCTCTGAGCCAGCCTGCACAAAACAGCCTTATTCTGAGGTAAGAACAGCTCAGCAAAGCTGATCTTCTAAGAACAGTGTCCATAGTGCTGATAGGTGGCTTTTTCTTCATGTATTATGAATTTGTGTTCTTGTCCTTGCATATGTGAGAATTGTGGCATAGATGCATCTATCTGTTAGATCATACCTCATGATTAATGGGTAGCATTTGCTCTAACCAATCTGCTTTCACAGTTTTATTTAATTGATTGTTAGCTAAGACTTTGTGGTACAAGATGAAGATTCCAAAACATTCTCTCTCTCTCTCTCTCTCTCTCTCTTTCTTTAATTAATTAATTAATTAATTTTTTACAATTTACAGATGTTTCTGCATGATTTTGAGCTAAGAATGCCCTTAAATTTCTGTTTTACATGCTTAGGAGTAGGCAAACCTGTATGTGACTGTATCCAGAGTCCCTTTGTTGAAGAAAAACATTGCTTTGAAAATGACTTCCATGCTCTCCTTGCCTGCCACAGGCAGAAAAAAACAATCTTTCTCAGTTCTTCTGTCTTAGCTGTTGTGATGGCTATTCTTGGTAGTCAAATTTACTACATCTGGACTTAACTAAAACCCAAAGAGTTGGGTACTATGGAACTTTTTCTTTTTTCATTTTTTTGATATTAATTTTTTAAAGTATTTTAAATTTTTTGTTTTTATTAAGTACAGTTTATTCACTTTGTATCCCACCTGTAGCTTTCTCCTTCTTTCCCTCCCAATCCCACCCTTTCTCCTTCTTCTCCACCTATACCCCTCCCCTAGTCCACTGATAGTGGAGGTCCTCCTACCCTTCAATCTGAGCCTAGTTTATCAGGTCTCATCAGGACTGGCTGTACTGTCTTCCTCTGTGGCCTGGTAAGGCTGCACTTCCCTGAGGAAAAGGTGATCAAAGAGCAGGCCAACCAGTTTATGTCAAAGAAAGTCTCCATTACTAGGTAACCCACTTGGACACTGAGCTGCCATGGGCTACATCTGTGCAGGAGTTCTAGGTTATCTCCATGAATGGTCCTTGGTTGGAGTATCATTTCCAGAAAATACCTGTGTCCAGATTTTTTTTTTTTTTAGTTCTGTTGCTCTCCTTTTGGAGCTCCTGTTCCCTGCAGGTTTTTTTATCTCCCCTTTCTTTCATAAGATTTTCTGCACTCTGCCCAAAGTTTGGCTATGGGTCTCAGCATCTGCTTTGATACCCTGAAGGGTAGAATCTTGCAGAGGCCCTCTGTGGTAGGCTCCTATCCTGTTCCCTGTTTTCGCCCTCTTCATATGTCTGTCCCGTTTGCCTTTCGGAATGAGGATTGATCATCTCACCCAGGGTCCTCCTTCTTCCTTAGCTTCTTTAGGTGTACAGATTTTAGTGTGTTTATCCTATGTCATATGTCTAATATCTACTCATAAGTGAGTATATACCATGTCTGTCTTTCTGCTCCTGGTATACCTCACTCAGGATGATCTTTTCTAGATCCTGCCATTTGCCTGCAAATTTCATGATTCCTTGATTTTTTAAATATAGCTTTGAAGCTGAAAAACCCTACTTTAATGTCAATTTTTTAAAATTTATTTTTTATTATTACAATTTATTCACTTTGTATCCCAGTTGTAGCTCCCTCCCTCATGCCCTCCCAATCCCACCATCACTCCCTCTTGTCCTCCCATGTCCCTCCTCCTCATCCCCTTCCATCTGATCCTAGCTTATCAGGTCTCATTAGGACTAGCTGAATTTTCTTCCTCTGTGGCCTGGTACATCTGCACTCCCTAATTTGGATCTTTTAAGGTTTTAAAACTACATTTAATCTAGGCCATAGCTTCTGGTGGCAGCCTACATATATAAAGGAAAACGAAGAAGGTAGCTTGTTTTCTTTGTCTGCTTGCCCTATCTCTGTCTAGCAAGTTCATTTTTCTTTTCCTTTTCTTTCATTTTTTATTTTTTTTCGTCTGGCATTAGAGCCCACTTCATCAGAATTCTGGTTATTACCGAAGACCATCTGAGACATTCAGCTTCACGGACTGAGCCTCTACTGGATTCTTCTACTGTGCATTGATAGACAGCCCTTGTTTGACTAGTTTGATCACAGCCTGTGAGATACTCTATGAAGCCCACATTCTAGACACATGGATTCATTCTATCCCTTCTGCTCATCTGCAGCCCTTGACTAATGCAGCTGTTTGTTTCCTTTTCCCTTTCCCCTAAGGAAGATGGGCTGGCTAACACAGGAGCTCCACAGGGCCTGTTATCTATTTCCTGCTTTTCTCCGGAGACGTCTCCTATCTACTAGGTGAAAAGTAGCTGCAGTTTACGTGAAGCCACAAAACAAATTCTTGTTTCCCAAATTCACTCTTTAGTTGTTAATATTCTGGGCATGCTTGTACTTTGTGGGACAGATTGATAATTCCACTCCAAGCTGAAAAGTGGGCTATACAAGGTTATCCACCTTGATGCCAGGAGGAAGAAAGAGAAGTTTTTCCTGGGTGCTATGGGGGAAGCTTAGGGTAGCTCCAAACAAGGGACAAGGTGAACAACAAAGGGGAGTAGAGGGAGTCTTCCTCGGGGTTTGGGGCGGGAGTAGGGGGAGAAAGCGAGGAGACTGGAGGACCCGCACAAGTGCTACTGAAATGCACATCTCTGCATATCTTGAAAATGTCTGTCCAAGAAATGCAATCTCCCGGGGCCTGAAAGTCCCTACTGTGTCCCTTCTTGTCATTCAAAACTCACTGGCCAATCAGGGCCTCCAGGCAGACCTGCCAGTCAGACGAGGAGGCGGGCCCTCTCAGGTGCCGTTTTTTTTCAAGATCTGCTCTGTAGCCGAGCAGGCTCGACAGGATCCTTATAATGTACCCGGAGCGCTGCTGCTGGGTGCTGCGGTGGGATCAGGCAAACTTCATGCTGCGGTTAGCTCAGGGCCCGGAGCAGGGAGGAGCAGGCGGCTGAGCAGCGGGAGCTGCAGTGCTGAGTACTTCCCGGGTTGGGCGGGACGACAGGCGGGTGGGCTACTGTAGGACAAGGCACAAGTGCTACTGAAAGGCAAATCTCTGCAGATCCGGAAAATCTCTGCAGATCTGGCCCTGGACTGGAACTTAGGGCCAGGAAACACTATGCTGTGTCCCTCCAGTACACTCCAGCCCTCAGGGAGGTGCTCATGTCACTCAAAACTCACTGGCCAATCACGGCCTTTAGTCTGACCTGCAAATGAAAACAGGAGGGTTTTCCGGGTGGCAGCTGCAGCTTCCGCTGTGTAGCTGAGCAGGCTTGAATCTGTCCCTGTGATGTACTCTGAGTGCTGCTGCTGGGTGCTTTGAATGGACTCAGACAAGCTCCGAAGTCGGGACATGGTGAGTGCAGGGTCACTGCCCACAGCGGGGAAGAGCGGGCGGCTGCACAGCGGGGAAGAGCAGGCGGCTGCACAGCGGGAATTGGTGTAGTGGCTCCTCTCTGGGGCTGGAAGGTGAGCGGCGGCCAGAGGCGGCCGCGTGTGAGGTCCCCTGTGGTTCTAGTCACTGTCTGGACCCCGCGGTGCCCTCTGGACAACTTCGCTATGGGGGCTGCATCCGGGCAAGGCGTTTGGAGCAAGGCCTGTGTGTAGAAACATCCTAGGCAGGATGCCAAACTCGGGGAACCTTAGTTTCTCCTTGTTCTTTACAAGTTCAGCTCTTACCATTTAACATTTAGGGATAAGATCCATTTGGTGTTGATTTTGTGCAGGCTGTGAAAGGCATCTCATGTGTGGAGTAGGACTCCAATGTTAACTGTGATGTAGAAGATTAGAATTGATGATGGAAAGGATTTGCCAATGCTTAGAACATAGTAAGAGAAAACAAAGTAGAATTTAGCTGAGGGAGGACGTCTCTGAAATGTCCCCACAGAGAACTCGTATGCTGACCAGGCCTCTTAGGGATTAGGATGCTATGAAACACATGCTTGTTCACCAGAAGTGTCTAGAAATTTGGCTCCAAACTATGACAAAGGAGACACCTCTTATGTACAACCAGCTGCTAGGTTCATCCTCACATCAACAAACAAACAAACAAAACAGACAACAAACCCAGCGTCTGACAAGCTGCTCAGTGGGGCATTACAGGTTGACAAGCACCACTAAGGCCCGGTGTGACATAAAGGTCCACTTTTCTTCTTGAGAAAACAGAGCTTTGCCTGCCACACGGGCAAGACTTCCCAGGTGACAACTCTTTGAAAAGGAAAAACGCTGTTGTGTTGAGTGGCTGGCCTGATGGGGCAAGGCTTTCTATGAGGCCCTCATGCATGGAGAATGACATAGGTCCTTCTCAAACCCAGGAACATGCTTGGCAAAGCTAGTAATGCCCTGGGGCCTCGGCCTTGGGAGCTGCCCCTAAGGCCCCTATGTATTGGGTAAGGAATTGAGCTCCTTTTCTGAAGCAAGGGATGCTGTTTGGGAGAGCTGGTAATGGTCTGCTTTGTAGACCAGGCTGGCCAAAAACTCACAGTGATCCCCCTGCCTCAGCCTTCCTGAGAGTGCTGGGATTACATGTGTGCTCCACTGTGTCAGGTTTATATTTATTTTTTTAAAATGTCATTGTTGATACTACTTATCAGATTTTTCCTTTACACATCATTGCTCTAATTTCTTATTTGTCTCTTTTCCCATGTTTCCCAGTCATTAAGAATTTCATTCCTTTTTCTCAGGGGCTTTCATATTTGTTTCTGTTTAGAGCAATGTCTCCTGTAGCTCAGACTTTCTTCACGCTGTGTGGTTAAGACTTGCTTTGTACACCTAATCCTGCCTGTGCTTCCTAGTGCCTAGAAGACAGCTGTGCAACTCCTTTCATGCTGGGCCTTCACAAGTTAGTGAGAAAGAAAAGACAACAGTGAATGAGTATCTTTAACCTTTCTGGATTTGGGTGGTGAAATTACAAATAAGGAGGGAACTGTGTAAGAGCTGAGTTCACTGACCAGCTTTGAAGCTGCTGTAGCCACAACACAGAAAGAGTGGTTGAGGAAGGAAGGTTAGAGCTTTCTTCCTTTGACGGCATTTGATACAAGCAATGAGGAGTCAGGTAGTCAATTTTAGATGATGGGTAAAAGTCCAAACTGGCCATTTATTGGAAGCATAGGTCAGTGGGTGACAGACCAAGGCAAGCAAGAATCTGGACTTTATTTAAAAAATAAAAATTTAATTAAAAAAATAAAAACAAACCAACAAACAAAAGAGTCTGAATGAGGAACTGAACTCATTTCCAGAACCAAATTTCTGTCATTACACTAGCTTAACCAATGCAGATCTGGACAAACTAACAATTCACAATATGACAGAAATGATATAGTGGTTGGTTTGCTCTAGTACTTATGTTTAGTCCCTGAAGCATATGGAAGCATAAAGCCTGCTTCAACTTTAAAAGACAAATGTTTGAGATTATAATTAAATCATTTCAACCTTCTTGTTTTCCCCTACTATTAAGGCTCAGATCCTGGGAAAAACGGCCAGTGTGTCTGTTAAACAAATCAAAGCATACCTGCCAGCATCCCTCAGTCCCCACTGGTTGCAGGGTAATGGTCTATATACACTGTCCTCTAGCCCAGGTATTGGACTGCCCTTCTCCCAGCTGCCCTTCCTTATGTAACCCAAGCATTTTGGTTACCTGGTCTTTTTCATCTATCATTGACCCTCCTGGTCTCTTGGACTGGCTCTCCCCTCCTCCCTGTCTTTATACAGCTCAGGATCTTGTCCATTATGGACTCTCCAGATGTCCCTGTGTCTGGCTGTGCTCTCTCTTTCATCTGTAATAAAACTTTCCTTCCTTCCTTTCTTTCTTCCCGCCTCTTTCTCTTCCTCTCTTCTTTCTTTCCTTTGTTCCTTCCTTCCTTCCTTCTTTCCTTCTTTCCTTTCTTTCTTCTTTCTGTCTTTCTTTCTTTCTCTCTCCCTCCTTCCCTCTCTGTCTCTGTTTTTCTATCTTTCCTTTCCATTCACCTCCACTTACTGAGAATTCTCTAGAACATGGGGCCTCTCTGGAAAAGACTTCAGTAGTCACTTTGGGTTACTTTTGTTAGGGTCATGAAGTCAGTGTTTTTTAATTTCTAAATAAAAATAATAAAGGTAACATTGGTCAAGTTCACATTTTTCATGGTGGAGTTTCCTTATGTAATTTGATGAAAACTTGAATATATATTTAGGCTTACAACTGTGGCTTTTTTTCTGGCCATAACTCATTCTTTCACAAATATTAACACATTCAAATTGAACAAAGACATTATCCTTTTTGTTATAAATTGTTAGGAATTTTCCTTTGATTATAATGAATTTATGCTGCAAATTGAACAAAGACATTATCCTTTTGTTTTTGGAAAATACATCATCTTTTTAAAAATTAATTTATTATTTTGTTTTTATTTAGTATTTTATTTAGTTTTTCTTTTTTAATATTTATGACAGTTGCAACCCCATTCCTCATCCCCTCCCAATCCCACCCACCATCTCTCATTTCCCATGCCCCTCTCCAAGTTCACTGGCAGGTCCTTCTCCCCATCCATCTGACCCTAGCCTATAGGTCTCATCAGGAATAGCTGCAGTGTCTTCATCTGTGACCTGGTAAGGCAGCTCCCCTCTCAGGAGGAGGTAATCAAAGAGACAGCCCAAGTTCATGTCAGAGACAGTCCCTGTTGCCCTTAAAAGGGAACCCACTTGGAGACCGAGCTCCCATGGGCTACATCTGAGCAGAGGTTCCAAGCAGAGTTTCTAGGTTAGATTGGTGAATAGTCCATGGTTAGAGTATCAATCTCAGAAAAGACCCCTGTGCCCAGATTCCTTGGTTCTGTTGCTCTCCTGTGGAGCTCCTGTCCCCTCCAGGTCTTTCTATCTCCCCCTTCTTTCCTAAGATTCCCTGTACTCTGCACAGTGTTTGGCTATGAGCCTCAGTATCTCCTTTGATACACTGCTGGGTAGAGTCTTTCAGAGGCCCTCTGTGGTAGGCTTTTGTCCTGTTTCCTGTTTTCTCACTCTTGCGATGTCCTTCCTGTTTGCTGTTCTGAGTGAGAATTGATCATCTTATCCAGGGTCCTATTTCTTGCTTAGTTTCTTTAGGTGTACATATCTTAGTATGTTTATCCTATATTACCTGTCTAATATCCAGTTATAAATGAGTATATACCATATGTGTCTTTCTGGTTCTGAGATACCTCATTCAGGGTGATCTTTTCTATGATTACCTTGTTTTTAATTGCTGAGTAGTATTCCATTGTGTAAATACCACAGTTTCTGTATCCATTCCTCAGCTGAGGTACATCTGGGTTATTTTAAGATTTTTGCTATTATGAATGAAGCTGCTATGAACATGGTTAAGCAAGTGTCCTTTTTGTATACTTGAGCATATTTTGAATATATGTCTAGGAGTGGTATAGCTGGATCTTGAGGAAACACTATTACTAATTGTCCGAGAAAGTGCCAGATTGATTTCCAAAGTAGTTGCACAAATTTATATTCCCACCAGCAATGGAGGATGGTTCCCCTTTCTCCACATCCTCTCCAGCATGTGTTGTCTCTTGAGTTGTTGATATTAGCCATTCTGATGGTTGTAAGGTGAAATGTCAGGGTCATTTTGATTTGCATTTCCCTGATCACTAAGGATGTTGAGCATTTCTTTAAGTGTTTCTCTGCCATTTGAAATTCCTCTATTGAGAATTCTCTGTTTAGCTCTGTACCCCATTTTTTTAATTGGATTACTTGTTTTAATGCTGTTTAACTTCTTGAGTTCTTTATATATTCTGGATATCAGCCCTCTGTCAGATATAGGGTTGGTGAAGATCCATTCCCAATCTGTAGGTTGTCATTTTGTTCTGATGACAATGTCCTTTGCTTTACAGAAGCTTTTCAGTTTCATGAAGTGCCTTTTACTGATTGTTGATTTTAGAGCCTGTGCTGCTGGTGTTCTGTTCAGGACGTTGTCTCCTGTGCCAATGAGTTCAAGGCTCTTCCCCACTTTTTCTCTTAAAAATTTTATTGTGTCTGTTTTTATGTTGAGGTCTTTGATCCACTTGGACTTTAGTTTTGTGCAGGGTGCTAAATATGGATGTATTTGCACTTTTCTGCATGAAGACATCCAGTTGGACCAGCACCTTTTGTTGAAGATGCTGTGTTTTTTCCCATTGTATGGTTCTGTCTTCTTTGTCAAAAATCAAGTATCTCTAGGTGTGTTGTTTATTTCTGGGTTTTCTGTCTGATTCCTTTGATCCACCATTCTCTTTCTACGCTAGTACCATGCAGTTTTTATTACTATTGCTCTGTAGTACAGCTTGAGATCAGGGATGGGGATACCTCCAGATTATCCATTTAATCTCTTTATCTGATCTTGATTTAATTTTGGTAAATAAAATCTATCAAGAAAAATGTCCATTTTTTTAGATTTTCAAACTTTGTGGCATATAGGCTTTTCTAGTATGACCTAATGATTGTTTGGATTTCCTCAGTGTCTGTCGTTAAGTCCCACTTTTCATTTATTATTTTGCTGGTTTGGATAGTTTCTCTCTGCCTTTTAATTTGGCTACGGGTTTGTCTATCTTGTTGATTTTTCTCAAACCTTGTTGATTTTCTCTTGGTCTTCTTGATTCCTTCAATTATTTTCTTTGTTTTTAATTCATTGATTTCAGCCTGAGTTTGATTATTTCCAATCATCCACTACTCTTGTGAGTGTCTGCTTCCTTTTTTTTTTTTTTTTTTTTCCCTAGGGCTTTTGGCATGCCATTAAGTTTCTTGTGTTAGATGCCCCAAACTTCTTTCTGGAGGCACTGAATGCTATGAACTTTCTTCTTAGCACTGCTTTCATTGTATCCTCTTGGTATAATGTTCTTTTAAAATGTATATGCCTTACCCTTGTTAATTCAAATGCTGATTTTCCCACCCCCAACTCTCTGGTTTCAATCCGGATATTGCATTGTGATACTCATTATAAGCATCCTGTCTCAACTCTTGTGTAAACAGGACAAAATAAAGCAACTAGATACAATGTTGTACAGTGGGAGGAGCCAGAGGACAGGAAAGAGGGGAGGAGCTAGAGAGCAGGAAAGGAGTGGGAGGAGAAGGGACGAGAAGAGAGCAAGGAGAGCAGAGCTGGTTGAGCATGAACCAGACCTAAGATTTCACAAAAAGCAAGTATAATGTGGGAAATCTAAATGTTAGGAAACTGAGGGCTTGGATGTTTAGGAGGGAGTAAATATTGACCAGCATTGTGTTCTGGGTTAACTAAAAACCCAGTCTCTGGTGATTTGGTTATACAGCTGCTGAGGATTAACAGCAGCATTGCTAGAAGATAAACCCATAATAAATATTAATAACTTACAACAACAGTGTCCCATAAGTTTGGGTAAGTTGTGCCTTCATTTTCATTGAATTTTAGGATGTCTCTAATTTCTCTTTTCATTTCTTCCCTGACCAAGCTGTTGCTGAGTAGAGAGTTGTTTAGTTTCCATGTGTATGTAGGCTTTTTGTTATTTCTGTTGTTGTTGTGGTTTAGTTTTAGGCTGTGGTGGTCTGATAGGATACAAGGGCTTATTTTTATCTTCTTGTGTCTGTTGAGGCTTGCTTTGTGCCTGACTATATGGTCAATTTTTGAGAATGTTCCATGACATGCTGATAAGAAGGTATAGTCTTGAGTTTGGGTGAAAACTCAAAACTCATCTATTAGGTCTGTTTGATTTAGGACCTGTTGTGGGTTATTGTATTTACTATTGATTTATCTTTTAGTTAAGCAGCAGTTAATTCTAATCTAGCTGTATACCCAAGTCACCACATAGAGACTAGAATTTATTTAATTAACCTAGTGCACCATGCTGGCCAATAGTTATTCCATCCCAAACCTCCAAGCCCACATAGTTTCCTACCATTCAGATTTAACCCGTTATACTTGCTTTTAGTCATCTTAGGTCAGTCCATCTCTCCATGTGGTTCTAAGACCTCTCTTGCCAACCTCTCTCCTCTCCTACTTCCCTTCTTATCCTCCCCTCTCTGGACCAGGATTTCCTTCCTTATCCTCTCCATTGCAGAGCATTGGGGCTGGTTGTTTAATTGATAATATAGAGAACAAATGATGGCATGTTTACATAAACTTGAGACAAGTGATGCTTAGAATAAGCATCACAATGCAGTATCCAGATTGAAACCAGATGGGGAGGTAGAGAAATCAGCATTTGAATGAATAAGGATAAATTGTATACATTCCAAAAGAACCTCATACCAACATTTCCCCCTTTAAGTCCCTTTAAGTCCCTTTAAGTCCCTTTAAGTCAATGTCTCAGCATGTTGGAAGGAGGTTTTCTGTCAGTTTTGATTCAGTGTCTGGTCCTTTTGTTCTGCAAACATATAACATCTCACAAGCATTATACAGTTCCAAAATTATAAATGTATGAAATGTACAGGATGAAACTAAACTGTAAGCCAATTTTACCTATGCCAATTAAAAAAATGGCATAATAAATTTTGAGGATATTATAGCCAAGGATTTCTTGGCCATGTATTGTAGAAGTTCTGGCTAGAGACATTTTTTATGTCACAGTTTCAAAGTTCTTTCCATGTAAAGGAATTAGCAATATAAAATATCATTATTGTTGAACATACAGTCATTATCATGTTGAAATCAAAACAGGGTTGTATAGATCAAAATATCTTCTCTGTGCTCTTGGGCTCCTGTTGTATTAGGCCAAGCTACTACCTATCTGCCAAGAAAAGGCCTCCCTTCTCTCCCAGCTTAGTGAGACAAGCTGGTTGCCTTGAGCAATAGAAAAGTCATGTTTTAAGTAAATTTTATATAAACTCCTTTGTAACTTAGAGTTTAACCATACCTTAGGCATCTTGTACTTGTTTAGAGGTCTAGACCTAGGTTTTTATATATGCTGTAGCTATTTTTGTCTTATCCTCTTTTTTATATAGAATGAGCAGTTATGCCTTTATAGCCAAACTTTATGTAAACTCCCTTTTACTTTTAGTATTTAAGCATAACCTAGGCATTTTGTACCTGGGTTTTTACATTAGTTTTGACTATCTTTGGCTTCCTCTCTTTTTTTATATGGGATGGACAGTTTTACCTTTTAAAATATGAATTATAATTTTTGAATTTTTAGGACTTAACTAGTCTGGCATTTACTTTGCCACCTGTAAGCCTCCTGTGTCTTTTTTGGCATCAGGCATGACCAACATTTTTCCCCTGTGAAAATGTTGTAGGGATAGGGCCCTCTCAACCCTTTTAAACTGAAGCACCATGTGTCTGAGACAGAGCTACAGGATTTGATGTTTGCCCTTTGGGTTTCTTCCCTTGGTCCAATCTTCCCTCACTATGTATACATTCCTCTGTATTGGAATGGGAAGGTGTATTCTGTGCAATTGTATGTTGGAAGGATATCACTTCTTTTCCGATTTTACAAGATATGGCAGTCCAGAGGTTCTCTTGAATGTCAGAAGAGACTTTGGACATTTGCTCAGTGTACAGGATTTTGCAGACTATTAGGATCATTGAAGTTAGACTAAATGTGTGGGATGACCCTGATCCTATAGAGAGCAATGTCAGAATGTATTTGAATCAAACACTCACAGATAGGATGTTGTCTTTGAACACTTGTCTCTACTTTGTGGCTTTCTTTGGGGGAGCTTATGGAAAAGTTTGTAGTAGGATTCTTTCTAGATTTCTTTTGGGGATGGATTTGAGTGTCTATAGACTCAACCCATTTCCTGATCTTTGTGACTACTCTTTTGCTGTTGAAACTGATCATTCACCTTCCTGTTCATGCTGTCATGGATTCACCATTACAGACTCTATCCCTAAATCTCCTAAGTTACAGTAGAAGCAATTGCTATTCAATGCTGAATTACTTTGCTAGTCTGATATTTTCATACTTTTAGTTTTTTTCATTTTTTTTTTTTTATTTTCATGATAAGGTTTCTCTGTGTTGTCGACACTATATTGGAAGTAGGTCTGTAGATGAGCCAGGCCAGTTTTAGAGATTAAGAAGAATCTGGCTCCAGCATGTTGGGATTAGATGTGGGCCCACATGCCTGGCTTGGTTTTACTTTTGTACTATTAGCTGATGTGTTCAGAATGTAGTTTTTTTTTTTACATGCAATTCTGACCTTCATCATCCACATCTTGAATTTTCATATGTCAGAGAGTATATTCTATTTCTCAAGATGTATTCATGACCCTAACAGCACTTGAGCACTCTGAGTCATTGAATTGCAGGTTTGTGATGTTCTTCCTAGCTATTGTGTTTGTTTTTAATTTGAGCATGGATATGAATAGTTTGCCTGTAACCATGAATATGTATGTACATCATGTGTACCTGGTCTCTACAGTAGTCAGAAGAAGTCCTCTGGACTCCTGAACTTAGTATAATGGATAGTTGTGAGCCTCCATGTAAATACTGGCAATTTGCCCCATTATTTGTAAAACCAGCAAGAGCTCTTAATGCGTGAACCCTGTCTCATGCCCTAGGTTATTTATGACAAAAATTTATTTTGCTAATATTTTCTTTTGTTCATTTGTAACTGTTTAAACATGCATTCCCTTTGAGGAAGATCATGTTAATGTTACAGTTTAAACTGGGGCACTTCAGGTTTCTGGAAGATGAATACAGATTTTCAGTGAATGTTTAATTCTTTGTAGAAACTTCAGCAAAGATCTGTGAGTTCTATCTTTTTTGTTTCATTGATTTTGCAGGGAAGTCAGGGTCTTAATATGGACCTCTTATTGTTTGGAAACTTTTTCATAGACCAGGCTGACATCTACATCAAATAGATACATCTCGTCCTGAGTTCTGAGATTAAATGCAAGAGCAAATATACCCATCTTTCCCATCATTTTTGTAGTTAGGAATTTTTCTGATGTGTGTTCAGTACTATTGATCTATTTGTTTATCTCTGTTTCTCTCTCTTTGTCTCCTTATAGACATGCATACATACATACATACTTATATATGCTCATACAAATATTGCATTTCTCTTGCAAAGCTATATCCTATTCAAAGTGGGCAGAAATGATAGAGGTGAACCTCATTATTCGGTTTCTTTCTAAAATGGCTTGGTGGTACGTTAGAACTTCTTTCTGAGGAAATACATAGAGGAAGCAGCAGAATTATATGTGTACATTTAGAGTGTTGTCGGTATCAAGCTTTCCATACATGGGATATTTCAGGATTCAGTGACCTATGATGATGTGAATGTCTTCTTCACTCGGGAAGAGTGGGCTTTGCTGGATTCTTCCCAGAAGAGTCTCTATGAAAATGTGATGCTGGAGACCTATAAGAACCTCACTGCTATTGGTAAGACAATGAATTATCTTTCAGTCTTTACAATAAGGACACAACTGTTTCTCTGTTATTGATGCTTTTCTGTAATATTTATTGAGAACGAGGAAGAAGTATATGCATAAATCGAGCACGATTGTAAGGTTCCTTGAAGACAGCAACTTAAATTTTCATAATTTCTAAGGATTTATCATATATTTTCTCTACTATGTGTCTTTTCTGTGTAAATTTTTTTAAATTTATTTTTAATTCTTTAAATTCATTAAAATTTATTATCTTTGTGTCCCTGGTGTAGGTCTCTCCCTGATCCCCTCCCAAACTTGTCCTCCATCTCTCTTCTCCACCCATGCCCTCTCCCAGTTCACTGATAGGGGAGGACTGCCTCCCCTTCCATGTGACCCTAGCCTATCAGGTCTCATCAGAAATAGCTGCATTGTCTTCCTCTGTGGCCTGATAAGGCTGTCTCCACCTCAGGGGGAGGGGATCAAAGAGTCAACCACTGATTTCAAATCTGAGACAGACTCTGTTCCTCCTACTAGGAAACCAACTTGGAGACTGAGCTGTCATGGGCTACATCTGTGCAGTGTTCCAGGTTATCTCCATGAATGGTCCTTGGTTGGAATATCAGTCTTAAAAAAGACCCATGTGCCCAGATTTTTTGTTTTTGTTGATCTCCTTGTGGAGCTCCTGTGCCCTTAGGTCTTTCAATCTCCACCTTCTTTCTAAGATTCCCTGTAATCTGCCCACACTTTGAGTATGTGTCTCAGCATCTGCTTCAGTTTGGTGATGGGTAGAGTCTTTCAGAGGCCCTCAGTGGTAGGCTTCTGTCCGCCTTTGTGTTTTCTAATTCTTCCCATGTCTATCCTATTTCCTTTCTGAATGAAGATTGACTGTCTTACCCAGGGTCCTCCTTTTTGCTTAGCTCCTTTACATGTACAGATTTTAGCATGTTTTTCCTATATTATATGTCTAACATCTACTTATAAGTGAGTATATACCATGTATGTCTTTCTGCTTCTGGGATACCTCGCACAGCATAATTTTTTGTAGTTCCCACTATTTTCCTGCAAATTTCATGATTTCTTTGTTCTTAATTGCTGCATAGTAGTCCAATGTGTAAACGTGCTATTATGTTTTAGGCTATAATTGGGAAGAGCAAACTACTGAAGAGCATTCTCAACATTATAGAAGACATGGAAGGTAATTTTCAAGTGCAAAGTGATATGGCTATGCCTCTGAAGAAATTTTACTGTGCCCTGGAAGTTTGAAAGATAAACAAGAGTGTAAAACACTGCTTTAAGTGTCAGTGATTACTAAATTCCCACATAACCATATACTTCAATATCCGGTATCTGATTTGTGTTTGCAAGGCATTCCTCTAAGAAAGAACACAAGGAAACAATGCCTTAATTGATATCACCATTTGAATTGCAGTTCCATTAGAGCTAGGTTGTAGACCTGCCAACCTGTTTTTGTCATACTACTTACATACTGCAATAGGCTATAGAATAGGTGCTAAGTATAACCTTCTAATAATGGAATAGTCCACAGTAGACCTGGTTTAACTCATGTACTGGTACGAATGTTGCTATATTTATTGAGGAGGACAGTTTATGAGAGTCAAGAATGTTGTTGTAGAGAACCTCAATCCCCATACCATATGTATCTGAGGTACAAAAATCCAGACTGTGTGAATGCAATATGGAGCCCTTTCATTTGGTATTTTTCTTTTCATAGGTATAACCTATGTCACAATAGATACAA
>JAEOAE010000467.1:0-18973 GCA_036365155.1 Meriones psammophilus
TGATTCAATTTACAAAGTAGTGCTTTGCTTTTCTGTACTTTTTCATTTGAAACTTGTTCCAGTGTTGTACAGTGCGATATATCACTTTTCAGTTTTCCTGTATTCCTAATTGAGTGAGCGACACACAAGTGATTTAGATTAAAAACTAGACCTTTGTGTTTACGTTCTATCCTTGGAAACTTGTTAGGGTTAGGGTTAGGGTAGGGTTACGTTAGGTTAGGGTTTGTTAGGGTTAGGGTTAGGTTAGGTTAGGGGTTAGGTTACGGTAGGGTTAGGGTTAGGGTTAGGGTTAGGGTTAGAGTAGGTTTAGGGTTAGGGTTAGGGTTTGATTAGGTTTAGGGTTAGGGTTAGGGGTTAGGGTTATATCACTTTTCAGTTTTCCTGTTATAATAATTGAACAGGCAACACGTATGTGAATTAGTTTACAAAGTTGTGCTTTGCGTTTCTGTTCTTTCGATGAAAACTTGTTTCTGTGCCATACAGTGCGATAGAACACTCTTTGGTCTTCAAGTATTCCTAATTGAGTAAGTGACACACATGTGATTCAATTTACAAAGTAGTGCTTTGCTTTTATGTGCTTTCATTTGAAACTTGTTCCAGTGTTGTACAGTGCGATTTATCACTTTTCAGTTTTCCTGTATTCCCTAATTGAGCAAAGCGACACACATGTGATTTAGATTACAAACTAGACCTTTGCGTTTATGTTCTTTCCTTGGATACTTGTTAGGGTTAGGGTTAGAATAGGGTTAGGGTTAGGGTTAGGGTTAGGGTTAGGGTTAGGGTTAGGGTTACGGTAGGGTTAGGGTTAGGGTTAGGGTTAGTGTAGGGTTCACGGTTAGGGTTAGGTTATGCTTAGGGTTAGGTTTAGAGTAGGGTTAGGGTTAGGGTTAGAGTTTGGGTTAGAGTAGGGTTAGGGTTAGGGTTAAGGTTAGCGTAGGGTTAGGGTTAGGGTTAGGGGGTTATGGTTATATCACTTTTCAGTTTTCCTCTTATAATTGAACAGGCAACACACATGTGATTTTGTTTACAAAGTTGTGCTTTGCGTTTCTGTTCTTTTGGTGGAAACATGTTTCTGTGACGTACAGTGCGAGATAACACTTTTCAGTTTTCCTGTTAAAATAATTGAACAGGCAATACGTATGTGAATTAGTTTACAAAGTTGTGCTTTGCATTTCTGTTCTTTCGATGAAAACTTGTTTCTGTGCCGTACAGTGGGATATAACACTCTTCGGTTTTCAAGTATTCCTAATTGAGCAAGCGACACACATGTGATTCAGTTTACAAAGTTTTGCTTTGCTTTTCTGTACTTTCATTTGAATCTTGTTCCATTTCTTTACAGTACGATATATCACATTTCAATTTTCCTGTATTCCTAATTGAGCAGGCGACACACATGTGATTTAGATTACAAAGTTAGGGTTAGGGTAAGGGTTATTTAGGGAGGGTTAGGTTAGGGGTTAAAGGAAATCTTTTCAGTTTACATTCTTTCCTTGGAAACTTCTTAGGTTAGTGTTAGGGTTAGGTAGGGTTCTGATTAGGATTAGGGTTAGGGTTAGGTTTAGTGTTAGGGTAGGGTTAGCGTTAGGTTAGGGTTCTGGTTAGGGTTAGGGTTAGGGTTAGGGTTACGGTAGGGTTAGGGTTAGGGTTAAGATTAGGGTTAGAGTAGGTTTAGGTTATTGTTAGGGTTAGGGTTAGGGTAGTGTTAGGGTTAGGGTTAGGGGGTTAGGGTTATATCACTTTTCTGTTTTCCTGTTATAATAATTGAGCAGGCAACACGTATGTAAATTAGTTTACAAAGTTGTGCTTTGGGTTTCTGTTTTTAAGGTGAAAACTTGTTTCTGTGCCATACAGTTCGATATAACACTCTTTGGTTTTCAAGTATTCCTAATTGAGCAAGTGACACACATGTGATTCAATTTAAAAAGTAGTGCTTTGCATGTCTGTGCTTTCATTTGAAACTTGTTCCAGTGTTGTACAGTGCGATATATCACTTTTCAGTTTTCCTGTATTCCTAATTGAGCGAGCGACACACATGTGATTTAGATTACAAACTAGACCATTGCGTTTATGTTCTTTCTTTGGAAACGTGTTAGGGTTAGTGTTAGGGTAGGTTTAGCGTCAGTTTAGGGTTTCTGATTAGGTTAGGTTATGGTTATGGTTAGCGTTAGGGTTAGAGTAGGGTTAGGGTTAGGGTTAGGGTTAGGATTAGAGTAGGGTTACGGTTAGGGTTAGGGTTAGGGTTACGGTAGGGTTAGGGTTAGGGTTAGGGTTAGGGTAGGGTTAGGATTAGGGTTAGGGGTTAGGGTTATATCACTTTTCAGTTTTCCTTTTATAATAATTGAACAAGCAACATATATGTGAATTAGTTTACAAAGTTGTGCATTGCTTTTTTGTTCTTTCGATGAAAACTTGTTTCTGTGCCATACAGTGTGAGATAACACTTTTCCGTTTTCCTGTTATAATAATTGAACAGGCAACACGTATGTGAATTAGTTTACAAAGTTGTGCTTTGCGTTTCTGTTCTTTCGATGAAAACTTGTTTCTTTTCCATACAGTGCGATATAACACTCTTCGGTTTTCAAGTATTCCTAATTGAGCAAGTGACACACATGTGATTCAATTTACAAAGTAGTCCTTTGCTTTTCTGTGCTTCATTTGAAACTTCTTCCAGTGTTGTACAGTGCGATATATCACTTTTCAGTTTTCCTGTATTCCTAATTGAGCGAGCGTCACACATGTGATTTAGATTACAAACTAGACCTTTGAGTTTACGTTCTTTCCTTGGAAACTTGTTAGGGTTAGGGTTAGGGTTAATTTTAGGGATAGGGTTACGGTAGGGTTAGGTTTAGGGTTAGGGTTAGGGTTAGGGTTAGGTTTAGGGTTAGAGTAGGGTTAGCGTTAGGGTTAGGGTTAGGGTTAGGGTTAGGTAGGGTTAGGTTAGGGTTAGGGGGTTAGGGTTTTATCACTTTTCAGTTTTCCTGTTATAATAATTGAACAGGCAACACATATGTGAATTAGTTTACAAAGTTGTGCTTTGCGTTTCTGTTCTTTCGATGAAAACTTGTTTCTGTGCCTTACAGTGCGAGATAACACTTTTCAGTTTTCCTGTTATAATAATTGAACAGGCAACACGTATGTGAATTAGTTTACAAAGTTGTGCTTTGGGTTTCTGTTCTTTCGATTAAAACTTGTTTCTTTGCCTTACAGTGCAATATAACACTTTTCGGTTTTCAAGTATTCCTAATTGAGCAAGCGACACACATGTGATTCAGTTTTCAATGTAGTGCTTTGCTTTTCCGTGCTTTTGTTTGAAACTTATTCCAGTGCTTTACAGTGCGATATATCACTTTTCAGTTTTCCTGTATTCCTAATTGAGCAAGCGACACACATGTGATTTAGATTACAAACTAGACCTTTGTGTTTACGTTCTTTCCTTGGAAACTTGTTAGGGTTATGGTTAGGGTTAGGGTTAGGGTTAGGTTTAGGGTTAGGGTTACAGTTGGGTTAGGTTAGGGTTAGGGTTAGGGTTAGGGTTAGGTTAGGGTAGGGTTAGGGATAGCGTTAGGGTTAGGGTTAGGGGGTTAGGGTTATATCACTTTTCAGTTTTCCTGTTATAATAATTGAACAGGCAACACATATGTGAATTAGTTTACAAAGTTGTGCTTTGCGTTTCTGTTCTTTCAGTGGAAACTTGTTTCTGTGCCATACAGTGTGAGATAACACTTTTCAGTTTTCCTGTTATAATAATTAAACAGGCAACACATATGTGAATTAGTTTACAAAGTTTTGCTTTGAGTTTCTGTTCTTTCGATGAAAACTTGTTTCTGTGCCTTACAGTGCAATATATCACTTTTCGGTTTTCAAGTATTCCTAATTGAGCAAGCGACACACATGTGATTCAGTTTACAAAGTAGTGCTTTGCTTTTCTGTGCTTTCATTTGAAACTTGTTCCAGTGTTGTACAGTGCGATATAACACTTTTCATTTTTCCTGTATTCCTAATTGAGCGAGCGACAGACATGTGATTTAGATTACAAACTAGACCTTTGCGTTTACGTTCTTTCCTTGGAAACTTGTTAGGGTTAGGGTCATGGTTAGGGTAGGGTTACGTTTAGGGTTAGGGTTATGGTTACGGTTAGGTTTAGAGTAGGTTTAGGGTTAGGGTTAGCGTTATGGTTAGGGTTAGGGTTAGAGTAGTGTTAGGGTTAGGGTTAGGGTTAGGGTAGGGTTAGGGTTAGGGTTAGGGGGTTAGGGATATATCACTTTTCAGTTTTCCTGTTATAATAATTGAACAGGCAACACATATGTGAATTAGTTTACAAAGTTGTGCTTTGTGTTCATGTTTTTTCGATGAAAACTTGTTTCTGTGCCGTACAGTGCGAGATAACACTTTTCAGTTTTCCTACTATAATAATTGAACAGGCTACACGTATTTGAATTAGTTTACAAAGTTGTGCTTTGGGTTTCTGTTCTTTCGGTGGAAACTTGTTTCTGTGCCGTACAGTGCGAGATAACACTTTTCAGTTTTCCTGTTATAATAATTGATCAGGCAACATGTATGTAAATTAGTTTACAAATTTGTGCTTTGGGTTTCTGTTCTTTCGATGAAAACTTGTTTCTGTGCCTTACAGTGCAATATAACACTTTTTAGTTTTCAAGTATTCCTTATTGAGCTAGTGACACACATGTGATTCCATTTACAAAGTAGTGCTTTGCTTTTCTGTGCTTTCATTTGAAACTTGTTCCAGTGTTGTACAGTGCGATATACCACATTTCAGTTTTCCTGTATTCCTAATTGAGCGAGCGACACACATGTGATTTAGAGTACAAACTAGACCTTTGCGTTTACATTCTTTCCTTGGAAACTTGTTAGGGTTAGGGTTAGGGTTAGGGTTAGGGTTAGGGTTAGGGTTAGGTTACGGTTAGAGTTAGGGTTAGGGATAGGGTTAGGGTTAGGGATAGGGTTACGGTAGGGTTAGGGTTAGGGTTAGGGTTAGGGTTAGAGTAGGGTTAGGCACAGGGTTAGGGTTAGGGTATGGTTAGGGTTAGGGTTAGGGGGTTAGGGTTATATCACTTTTCAGTTTTCCTGTTATAATAATTGAACAGGCAACACACATGTGATTTAGTTTACAAAGTTGTGCTTTGTGTTTCTGTTCTTTCGGTGGAAACTTGTTTCTGTGCCATACAGTGCGAGATAACACTTTTCAGTTTTCCTCTTATAATAATTGAACAGGCAACACATATGTGAATTAGTTTAAAAAGTTTTGCTTTGAGTTTCTGTTCTTTCGATGAAAACTTGTTTCTGTGCCATACAGTGCGATATAACACTTTTCGGTTTTCAAGTATTCCTAATTGAGCAAGCGACACATATGAGATACAGTTTACAAAGTAGTGCTTTGCTTTTGTTGCTTTCATTTGTAAATTGTTCCCGTGCTGTACAGTGCGATATATCACTTTTTATTTTTCCTGTATTCCTAATTGAGCGTGCGACAGACATGTGATTTAGATTACAAACTAGACCATTGCGTTTACGTTCTTTCCTTGGAAAATTGTTAGGGTTACAGGTAGGGTTAGGGTTAGGGTTAGGGTTAGGGTAAGGGTTAGGGTTAGGGTAGGGTTAGGGTTAGGTTTAGGGTTAGGGTTAGGTTAGGGTTAGGGTTACGGTAGGGTTAGGGTTAGGCTTAGGGGGTTAGGGTTATATCACTTTTCAGTTTTCCTCTTATAATAAGTGAACAGGCAACACACATGTGATTTTGTTTACAAAGTTGTGCTTTGCGTTTCTGTTCTTTCGGTGGAAACTTGTTTCTGTGCCATACAGTGCGAGATAACACTTTTCAGTTTTCCTGTTATAATAATTGAACAGGCAACACGTATATAAATTAGTTTACAAAGTTGTGCTTTGGGTTTCTGTTCTTTCGATGAAAACTTGTTTCTGTGCCTTACCCTGAAATATAACACTTTTCGCTTTTCAAGTATTCCTAATTGAGCAAGTGACACACATGTGATTCAATTTACAAAGTAGTGCTTTGCTTTTCTGTGCTTTCATTTGAAACTTGTTCCAGTGTTGTATAGTGCGATATATCACTTTTCAATTTTCCTGTTTAGATTACAAACTAGACCTTTGCGTTTACGTTCTTTCCTTGGAAACTTGTTAGGGTTAGGGTTAGGGTAGGGTTAGCGTTAGGTTGGGGTTACGGTTAGGGTTAGGGTTAGGGTTAGAGTTAGGGTTATGGTAGGTTTAGGGTTAGGTTTACGGTTAGAGTTAGGGTTAGAGTAGGGTTAGGGTTAGGGTTAGGGTTAGGGTTATGGTTAGCATAGGGTCAGGATTCAGGGTTACGGCGTTAGGGTTATATCACTTTTCAGTTTTCCTGTTATAATAATTGAACAGGCAACACATATGTGAATTAGTTTACAAAGTTGTGCTTTGCGTTTCTGTTCTTTCGATAAAAACTTGTTTATGTGCCGTACAGTGTGAGATAACACTTTTCACTTTTCCTGTTATAATAATTGAACAGGCAACACGTATGTGAATTAATTTACAAAGTTGTCCTTTGCGTTTCTGTTCTTTCGATGAAAACTTGTTTCTGTGCCTTACAGTGCGATATAATACGCTTCGGTTTTCAAGTATTCCTAATTGAGCAAGCGACACACATGTGATTCAGTTTACAAAGAAGTGCTTTGCTTTTCTGTGCTTTCATTTGAAACTTGTTCTAGTGCTTTACAGTGCGATATATCACTTTTCAGTTTTCCTGTATTCCTAATTGAGCGAGCGACACACATGTGATTTAGATTACAAAGTAGATCTTTGCGTTTACGTTCTTTCCTTGGAAAATTGTTAGGGTTAGGGTTAGGTTAGGGTAGGGTTACGGTTAGGGTTAGGGTTAGGGTTAGGGTTAGGGTTAAGGTAGTGTTAAGGTTAGGGGTAGGGTTAGGGTTAGGGTTAGAGTAGGGTTAGGGTAGGGTTAAGTTTAGGGTTAGGGGGTTAGGGTTATATCACTTTTCAGTTTTCCTGCTATAATAATTGAACAGGCAACACATATGTGAATTAGTTTACAAAGTTGTGGTTTGCGTTTCTGTTCTTTCGGTGGAAACTTGTTTCTGTTCCGTACAGTGCGAGATAACACTTTTCAGTTTTCCTGTTATAATAATTGAACAGGCAACACGTATGTGAATTAGTTTACAAAGTTGTGCTTTGGGTTTCTGTTCTTTCGATGAAAACTTGTTTCTGTGCCATACAGTGCGATATAACACTCTTCGGTTTTCAAGTATTCCTAATTGAGCAAGCGACAGACATGTGATTCTGTTTACAAAGTAGTGCTTTGCTTTTCTGTGCTTTCATTTGAAACTTGTTCCAGTGCTTTACAGTGCGATATATCACTTTTCAGTTTTCCTCTATTCCTAATTGAGCGAGCGACACACGTGATTTAGATTACAAACTAGACCTTTGCGTTTACGTTCTTTCCTTGGAAACTTGTTAGGGTTAGGGTTAGGTTAGGGTTAGGGTTAGGGTTAGTGTTAGGATTAGGGTAGGGTTACGGTTAGGGTTAGGGTTACGGTAGCGTTAGGGTTAGGATTAGGGTTAGGGTAGCGTTAGGGTAAGGGTTAGGTTTAGGGTAGGGTTCGGGTTAGGGTTAGGGTAGGGTTAGGGTTAGGGTTACTGGGTTAGGGTTATATCACTTTTCAGTTTTCCTCTTATAATAATTGAACAGGCAACACACAAGTGATTTTGTTTACAAAGTTGTGCTTTGCGTTTCTGTTCTTTCGGTGGAAACATGTTTCTGTGCCGTACAGTGCGAGATAACACTTTTCAGTTTTCCTGTTATAATAATTGAACAGGCATCATGTATGTGAATTAGTTTACAAAGTTGTGCTTTGCGTTTCTGTTCTTTTGATGAAAACATGTTTCTGTGCCGTACAGTGCAATATCACACTTTTCGGTTTTCAAGTATTCCTAATTGAGCAAGCGACACACATGTGATTCAGTTTACAAAGTAGTGCTTTGCTTTTGTGTGCTTTCATTTGTAAATTGTTCCAGTGCTGTACAGTGCGATATATCACTTTTCATTTTTCCTGTATTCCTAATTGAGCGCTTGACAGACATGTGATTTAGATTACAAACTAGACCATTGCGTTTACGTTCTTTCCTTGGAAACTTGTTAGGGTTAGGGATAGGGTTAGGTTTAGGGTTAGGTCTAGGGTTAGGGTAGGGTTAGGGTTAGGGTTAGGGTTAGGGTTAGGTTTACGGTAGGGTTAGGGTTAGGGTAGGGTTAGGGTTAGGGATAGGGGGTTAGGGTTATATCACTTTTCAGTTTTCCTCTTAAAATAATTGAACAGGCAACACACATGTGATTTTGTTTACAAAGTTGTGCTTTGTGTTTCTGTTCTTTCGGTGGAAACTTGTTTCTGTGCCATACAGTGCGAGATAACACTTTTCAGTTTTCCTGTATTCCTAATTGAGCGAGCGACACACATGTGATTTAGTTTACAAAGTTGTGCTTTGCGTTTCTGTTCTTTTGGTGGAAACTTGTTTCTGTGCCTTAAATTGCGAGATAACACTTTTCAGTTTTCCTGTTATAATAATGGAACAGGTAACACGTATGTGAATTAGTTTACAAAGTTGTGTTTTGGGTTTCTGTTCTTTCGATGAAAACTTTTTTCTGTGCCTTACAGTGCAATATAACACTTTTCGGTTTTCAAGTATTCCTAATTGAGCAAGTGACACACATGTGATTCAATTTACAAAGTAGTGCTTTGCTTTTCTGTGTTTTCATTTGAAACTTGTTCCAGTGTTGTACAGTGCGATATATCAATTTTCAGTTTTCCTGTATTCCTAATTGAGCAAGCGACACATATGTGATTTAGATTACAAACTAGACCTTTGCGTTTACGTTCTTTCCTTGGAAACTTGTTAGGGTTAGGGTTAGGGTTAGGGTTAGGTTAAGGGTTAGGGTTAGGATTAGGGTAGGGTTACAGTTAGGGTTAGGGTTACAGTAGGGTTAGGGTTAGGGTTATGGTTAGGGTAGGGTTCACGGTTAGGTTAGGTTAGGGTTAGGTTTAGAGTAGGGTTAGTGTTAGGGTTAGGATTAGGGTAGGGTTACGGTTAGGGTTAGGGTTACGGTAGGATTAGGGTTAGGGTTAGGGTTAGGGTAGTGTTACGGTAGGTTTAGGGTTAGGTTTAGGGTTAGAGTTAGGGTTAGAGTAGGGTTACGGTTAGGGTTAGGGTTAGGGTTAGCATAGGGTCAGGGTTCAGGGTTAGGGCGTTAGGGTTATATCACTTTTCAGTTTTCCTGTTATAATAATTGAACAGGCAACACATATGTGAATTAGTTTACAAAGTTGTGGTTTGCGTTTCTGTTCTTTCGGTGGAAACTTGTTTCTGTGCCGTACAGTGCGAGATAACACTTTTGAGTTTTCCTGTTATAATAATTGAACAGGCAACACACATGGGATTTAGTTTACACAGTTATGCTTTGTGTTTCTGTTCTTTCGGTGGAAACTTGTTTCTGTGCCATACAGTGCGAGATAACACTTTTCAGTTTTCCTTTTATAATAATTGAACAGGCAAAACATATGTGATTTAGTTTACAAAGTTGTGCTTTGCGTTTCTGTTCTTTCGGTGGAAACTTGTTTCTGTGCCATACAGTGCGAGATAACACTTTTCAGTTTTCCTGTTATAATAATTGAACAGGCAACACGTATGTGAATTAGTTTACAAAGTTGTGCTTTGGTTTTCTGTTCTTTTTTTTTTTTTTTTTTTTTTTTTTTTTCTTTCTTACAGTTTTTTTTTTTTTTTTCCTTCATTTTATTTTTCTCATTAGTTACATTTTGTTAATTCTGTATCCCAGCTGTATCCCTCATTCCCTCCCCAATCCCACCCTCCCTCCCTCATCTCCTCCCTGTCCCTTTCCAAGTCCACTAATAGGGGAGGACCTCCTCCCCTTTCATATGACTCGCTTTTGTCAGGTATTTTCCAGACTGGCTGCAAAGTCCTCCTCTGTGGCCTAACAGTACTGCTCCTCCCTTGGGAGGTTGGGAGGTCAAAGAGCCAGTCATTGAGTTCATGTTAGAAATAGTCCTTGTTCCCCTTACTGTGGGAAACCAATTGATTACTGAGCTATCACGGGTCACATCTGAGCAGAGGTTCTAGATTTTATCCTCTCATGGACTTTGGTTGAGTGTCCATCTCAGAAAAGACCCTGTGCCCAGATACGTTTGGTCCTTGTGGAGTTCTTATCCTCTCCACATCAAACTCCCCTTCTTTCATATGATTCCCTGCACTTTGCCGAAGGTTTGGTTGTGAGTCTTAGTATCTATTTTGGAGCACTGCTAGGTAGAGTCTTTCAGATGCTTTCTGCGGTAGACTCCCGCCATAAGTTCAATGCACATCCCATTTGTCTTTCTAAATGAGGATAGATCATCATTGGTTTTCTGTTCTTTCGATGAAAACTTGTATCTGTGCCTCACAGTGCGAGATAACACTTACCGGTTTTCAAGTATTCCTAATTGAGCAAGTGACACACATGTAATTCAATTTACAAAGTAGTGCTTTGCTTTTCTGTGCTTTCATTTGAAACTTGTTCCAGTGTTGTACAGTGCGATATATCACTTTTCAGTTTTCCTGTATACCTAATTGAGCAAGCGACACACATGTGATATAGATTACAAACTAGACCTTTGCGTTTACGTTCTTTCCTTGGAAACTTGTTAGGGTTAGGGTTAGGGTAGGGTTAGCGTTAGGTTGGGGTTACGGTTAGGGTTAGGGTTAGGGTTAGGGTTAGGGTTACGGTAGGGTTAGGGTTAGGGTTAGGGTTAGGGTTAGAGTTAGGGTTAGAGTAGGGTTAGGGTTAGGGTTAGGGTTAGCACAGGTTCAGGGTTCAGGGTTAGGGCGTTAGGGTTATATCACTTTTCAGTTTTCCTGTTATAATAATTGAACAGGCAACACATATGTGAATTAGTTTACAAAGTTGTGCTTTGGGTTTCTGTTCTTTCGATGAAAACTTGTTTCTGTGCCTTACAGTGCAATATAACACTTTTCGGTTTTCAAGTATTCCTAATTGAGCAAGTGACACACATGTGATTCAATTTACAAAGTAGTGCTTTGCTTTTCTGTGCTTTCATTTGAAACTTGTTCCAGTGTTGTACAGTGCGATATATCACTTTTCAGTTTTCCTGTATACCTAATTGAGCAAGCGACACACATGTGATATAGATTACAAACTAGACCTTTGCGTTTACGTTCTTTCCTTGGAAACTTGTTAGGGTTATGGTTAGGGTTAGGTTTAGGGTTAGGGTTAGTATTAGGGTAGGGTTAAAGTTAGGGTTAGGGTTACGGTAGGGTTAGGGTTAGGGTTAGAATAGAGATAGGGTTAGGGTTAGGGGTAGGGTTAGGGTAGGGTTAGTGTTTGGGTTAGGGTTATAGGGTTATATCACTTTTCAGTTTTCCTCTTACAATAATTGAACAGGCAACACACATGTGATTTTGTTTACAAAGTTGTGCTTTGTGTTTCTGTTCTTTCGGTGGAAACTTGTTTCTGTGCCTTACAGTGCGAGATAACACTTTTCAGTTTTCCTGTTATAATAATTGAACAGGCAACACGTATGTGAATTAGTTTACAAAGTTGTGCTTTGGGTTTCTGTTCTTTTGATGAAAACTTGTTTCTGTGACTTACAGTGCAATATAACACTTTTCGCTTTTCAAGTATTCCTAATTGAGCAAGTGACACACATGTAATTCAGTTTACAAAGTAGTGCTTTGCTTTTCTGTGCTTTCATTTGAAACTTGTTCCAGTGTTGTACAGTGCGATATATCACTTCTCAGTTTTCATGTATACCTAATTGAGCAAGCGACACACATGTGATTTAGATTACATACTAGACCTTTGCGTTTACGTTCGTTCCTCGGAAACTTGTTAGGGTTAGGGTTAGGGTAGGGTTAGCGTTAGGTTGGGGTTACGGTTAGGGTTAGGGTTAGGGTTAGAGTTAGGGTTACGGTAGGTTTAGGGCTAGGGTTAGGGTTATCATAGGGTCAGGGTTCAGGGTTAGGGCGTTAGGGTTATATCACTTTTCAGTTTTCCTGTTATAATAATTGATCAGGCAACACATATGTGAATTAGTTTACAAAGTTGTGCTTTGCGTTTCTGTTCTTTTGATGAAAACTTGTTTCTGTGCCATACAGTGCGAGATAACACTTTTCGGTTTTCAAGTATTCCTAATTGAGCAAGCGACACACATGTGATTCAGTTTACAAAGTAGTGCTTTGCTTTTCTGTGCTTTCGTTTGAAACTTGTTCCAGTGCTTTACAGTGCAATATATCACTTTTCAGTTTTCCTGTATTCCTAATTGAGCGAGCGACACACATGTGATTTAGATTACAAAGTAGATCTTTGCGTTTACATTCTTTCCTTGGAAACTTGTTAGGGTTAGGGTTAGGTTAGGGTAGGTTTACGGTTAGGGTTAGGGTTAGGGTTAGGGTTAAGGTAGTGTTAAGGTTAGGGGTAGGGTTAGGGTTAAGGTTAGAGTAGGGTTAGGTTTAGGGTTAGGGTTATGGTAGGGTTAGGGTTAGGGTTAGGGTTAGGGTTAGGGTTAGAGTAGGGTTAGGGTTAGGGTTAGGGTTATGATTAGCATATGGTCAGGGTTAGGGTTAGGGGGTTAGGGTTATATCACTTTTCAGTTTTCCTGTTATAATAATTGAACAGGCAACACATATGTGAATTAGTTTACAAAGTTGTGCTTTGCGTTTCTGTTCTTTCGATAAAAACTTGTTTCTGTGCTGTACAGTGCGAGATAACACTTTTCAGTTGTCCTGTTATAATATTTGAACAGGCAACACGTATGTGAATTAGTTTACAAAGTTGTGCTTTGTTTTTCTGTTCTTTCGATGAAAACATGTTTCTGTGCCTTACAGTGCGATATAACACTTTTCGGTTTTCAAGTACTCCTAATTGAGCAAGCGACACACATGTGATTCAGTTTACAAAGTAGTGCTTTGCTTTTCTGTGCTTTCATTTGAAACTTGTTCCAGTGCTTTACAGTGCGATATATCACTTTTCAGTATTCCTGTATTCCTAATTGAGCGAGCGACACACATGTGATTTAGATAACAAAGTAGATCTTTGCGTTTATGTTCTTTCCTTGGAAATTTGTTAGGGTCAGGGTTAGGGTTAGGGTTAGGGTAGGGTTACGATTAGGTTTAGGGTTAGGGTTAAGGTAGTGTTAAAGTTTGGGGTAGGGTTAGGGTTAGGGTTAGAGTAGGGTTAGGTTTAGGGTTAGTGTTAGGGTAGGGTTAAGTTTAGGGTTAGGGGGTTAGGGTTATATCACTTTTCAGTTTTCCTGCTATAATAATTGAACAGGCAATTCATATGTGAATTAGTTTACAAAGTTGTGGTTTGCGTTTCTGTTCTTTCGGTGGAAACTTGTTTCTGTGCCGTACAGTGCGAGATAACACTTTTCAGTTTTCCTGTTATAATAATTGAACAGGCAACACACATGTGATTTAGTTTACAAAGTTGTGCTTTGCGTTTCTGTTCTTTCGGTGTAAACTTGTTTCTGTGCCGTACAGTGCGAGATAACACTTTTCAGTTTTCCTGTTATAATAATTGAACAGGCAACACGTATGTGAATTAGTTTACAAAGTTGTGCTTTGTTTTTCTGTTCTTTTGATGAAAACTTGTTTCTGTGCCGTACAGTGCGATATAAAACTCTTCGGTTTTCAAGTATTCCTAATTGAGCAAGCAACACACATGTGATTCAGTTTACAAAGTAGTGCTTTGCTTTTCTGTGCTTTCATTTGAAACTTGTTCCAGTGCTTTACAGTGCGATATATCACTTTTCAGTTTTCCTCTATTCCTAATTGAGCGAGCCACACACATGTGATTTAGATTACAAACTAGACCTTTGCGTTTACTTTCTTTCCTTGGAAACTTGTTAGGGTTAGGGTTAGGGTTAGGGTTAGGGTTAGTGTTAGGATTAGGTAGGATTCACGGTTAGGTTAGGGTTCACGGTACCGTTAGGGTTCTGGTTAGGGTTAGGGTAGCGTTAGGGTTAGGGTTAGGTTAGGGTAGGGTTAGGGTTAGGGTTAGGGTAGGGTTAGGGTTAGGGTTAGAGTAGGGTTAGGTTTAGGGTTAGGGTTAGGGTAGGGTTAAGTTTAGGGTTAGGGGGTTAGGGTTATATCACTTTTCAGTTTTCCTGCTATAATAATTGAACAGGCAATACATATGTGAATTAGTTTACAAAGTTGTGGTTTGCGTTTCTGTTCTTTCAGTGGAAACTTGTTTCTGTGCCGTACAGTGCGAGAGAACACTTTTCAGTTTTCCTGCTATAATAATTGAACAGGCAATACATATGTGAATTAGTTTACAGAGTTGTGCTTTGTGTTTCTGTTCTTTTGGTGGAAACTTGTTTCTGTGCCTTACAGTGCAATATAACACTTTTCGGTTTTCAAGTATTCCTAATTGAGCAAGTGACACACATGTGATTCAATTTACAAAGTAGTGCTTTGCTTTTCTGTGCTTTCATTGGAAACTTGTTCCAGTGTTGTACAGTGCGATATATCACTTTTCAGTTTTCCTGTATTCCTAATTGAGCAAGCGACACACATGTGATTTAGATTATAAACTAGACCTTTGCGTTTACGTTCTTTAGTTGGAAAATTGTTAGGGGTAGGGTTAGGGTAGTGTTAGGGTTAGGTTAGGGTTACGTTTAGGGTTAGGGTTAGGGTTAGGTTAGCTTTAGGGTTAGGGTTAGGTTACGGTAGGGTTAGGGTTAGGGTTAGAGTAGTGTTAGGGTTAGGGTTAGGGTTAGGGTAGGGTTAGGGTTTGGGTTAGGGGGATAGGTTTATATCACTTTTCAGTTTTCCTCTTATAATAATTGAACAGGCAACACACATGTGATTTTTTTTAATATAAAAAAATAAAAATTTAATAAGAAAATCTGTTTTATGTACATTTTTCATTACAATCAAAGAATTTGAAAAGTCCAAAGAGAGGAGGTAGAGAACAGAAAAGTAAATGAAGCAAACATTTAGAATGATTCCATGATTTTGAGGCAATATTGTTTCCTAAATAGACATACTTCTTTCCAGCTTTTTACTTTTTTTTTATGATAGTCTTATATTAGCAATTAGGAACATTTTTTTTTTAATGCAGTTTATTCAGGAACCTTGAACAATCCTCGTACCCAGGGGAAAGCCAGCCCACAGCTTAAATAGCCTCTGGGTAGCCAACCCAGGCATGCCACGTGGGCAATGCAGATAGGTCCACATACATGGAAGCAAGCCAGATCCTCAGCCTTAGCCAAATGTGGAATTGTTCGTGACAGAGAGCACTCACCATCGGGAAGGTGGAAGGCGGAAACCAGCTCCATCTTTAAGGCATAGCATTCCGCAGCTCTCTACAGTTCCCCCTTTTTGTTTTAGACGCATCAGGCAAGAGTAGAGGTCTGATCTCTGATATTAGAAATAAATTGGGACTTTGTACTGATGTTCATTTAGGTGTCATCCATCCAAAGAGCATCAGACCCGTCCGATACCTTTTTCTCAGAGGCGGGACCTGGGGCATCAACCCGCATGCAATCAGACATGCTCTTCTCTGGGTTAAAGCGGCCGACCCTGAGTGCAGTGCTTAGCCTCGCATCCTGAGCGTAACATTTTAGCTTTTTATGGTATCCAACCATGCTTGGGGAGAATGTCCTGCTTCAATGGCTGTAAAGGCCTGAATGATCATGGCTGCATCACACTGTTGTGAGACTCTAATCTTGCATATATACCACAGGCAAACCAAGGAGACCAACAGCAGAAGGCCTGCTAACGCCCCATGCCCGCCCATTCCTTCAGATGATTCATGGCTGCAGCAATCCATGATGATAATCCTGTGGCTAGTCCTCGCCCACTCTGGTAGAATTTACTGTGACAATGGCCACTCAGCTGCTCCATCGTAGTATCGAATTCTCCAGTCCAATTACCTAAAAATATAGCTCGACAATTGTTTAGACAGATTTGCAGCACAGGAAAAATTCTCATGTTATATGCTAGTGACTTAAAGTCCAGCATATTTTCATTAACAGCCAAGTTGAGCGATTTGCCATAGGGTATCAGTTTGCTCCTGCACGAGGTCATTCCTCTGATTGAACACCATCAAGCTTCCTTTTAGTTGAGCATTAATTCCTTTATGTACAACTAAGGCATGAGCTACATTGGCTAAATGATTGATCAGGGTCTGAGTAGTCTGCCCAGTATAACTCATGGCTAATGCCCCGGTGGTAGCTCCAACAGCCGCCAATGAGATGGTAGTAACAATGGTGGCTGTAGTTCCAAGATCCCTTTTCTGTCTGAAGAGAGTCATAGCATGAGGGGCATCAACGGGCACAGGCACCCAGTGAGGCATGCGAGTAACCAGGGCATACCTAAATTTACTAGGATTCCAGCATTGGGCAAAAAAGCAAGAATGATTACCACAATAACTTGGCTCTATCTGGCTAATAATGAATAAAAATGGGGGATATAGACAAACAGGTGTGGGCTTATAGGAAATAGGAAATATTATGAGAATCCTTAACCCCATCGTTGGAACATCCTGCGTCAGTTCTAGAATTAGCAGTGGTGGTGTCCGAGGTCTGAGTAGGTTAAGGAGACCATTGCCCCCAGGGTCGAGTTGTGCTCCATGCCAATTGACTAACTCCCTGATTTCCTCCACTTTTGAAAGTCATTTAAGGTTCTTAAATTATTTTTTCCCTTTTTTAAAAATTTTTTCATCAATTACACTTTATTCATTCTGCATCCCCCCATAAGTCCCTCCCTCCTCCCCTCCCAATCCCACCCTTCCTCCTCCCTTTGCTTGCATGCCACTCCCCAAGTCCACTGATAGGGGAGGTTCTCCTCTCCTTTCTGATCTTAGTCTATCAGTTCACATCAAAAGTGGCTGCATTGTCCTCTACTATGGCCTGGTAAGGCTGCTCCACCCCAGGGGGAGGTGATCAAAGAGCAGGCCAATCAGATTATGTCAGAGGCAGTCCCTCTTCACATTACTATGTAACCCAATTGGACTCTGAACTGCCCTGGGCTACATCTGTGCAGGGGTTCTGGGTTATCTCCATGAATAGTCCTTGGTTGGAGTATGAGTCTCTGGGAAGTTCCCTGTGTTTAAATTTTCTTGTTCTGTTGCTCTCCTTGTGGAGACCCTGTCCTCTCCAGCTCTTATTATTTCCCAGTTCTTACCTAAAATTCCATTCACTCTTCCTGACAGTTGCCCATCAGGCTCAGCATCTGCTTTCATAGTCTGAAGGGAAGAGGCTTTCAGAGGCCCTCTGTGGTAGGTTCCTAGGTTGTTTCCTGTTTTCTTCTTCTTCTGATGTCCATCCTCTTTGCCTTTCCGGATGGGGATTGGACATTTTAGTTAGGGTCCTCTCTCTTGCTTAGTTTCTTTTCAGTTTTCCTGTATACCTAATTGAGCAAGCGACACAAATGTGATTTAGATTAAAAACTAGACCTTTGCGTTTACGTTCTTTCCTTGGAAACTTGTTAGGGTTAGGATTAGGGTAGGGTTAGCGTTAGGTTGGGGTTCTGGTTAGGGTTAGGGTTAGGGTTAGGGTTAGGGTTATGGTAGGGTTAGGGTTAGGGTTAGGGTTAGAGTTAGGGTTAGAATAGGGTTAGGGTTAGGGTTAGCATAGGGTCAGGGTTCAGGGTTAGGACGTTAGGGTTATATCACTTTTCAGTTATCCTGTTATAATAATTGAACAGGCAACACATATGTGAATTAGTTTACAAAGTTGTGCTTTGCGTTTCTGTTCTTTCGATAAAAACTTGTTTCTGTGCCATACAGTGCGATATAACACGCTTCGGTTTTCAAGTTTTCCTAATTGAGCAAGCGACACACATGTGATTCAGTTTACAAAGTAGTGCTTTGCTTTTGTGTGCTTGCGTTAGAAACTTGTTCCAGTGCTTTACACTGCGATATATCACTTTTCAGTTTTCCTGTATTCCTAATTGAGCGAGCGACACACATGTGATTTAGATTACAAACTAGACCATTGCGTTTACGTTCTTTCCTTGGAAACTTGTTAGGGATAGGGTTAGGGTTAGGTTAGGGTAGGGTTACGGTGTAGGGTTAGGGTTAGGGTTAGGGTTAAGGTAGTGTTAAGTTTAGGGGTAGGGTTATGGTTAGGGTTAGAGTAGGGTTAGGTTTAGGTTAGGGTTAGGGTAGGGTTAAGTTTAGGTTAGGGGTTAGGGTTATATCACTTTTCAGTTTTCCTGCTATAATAATTGAACAGGCAACACATATGTGAATTAGTTTACAAAGTTGTGCTTTTATGTTACTGTTCTTTTCGTGGAAACTTGTTTCTGTGCCATACAGTGCGAGATAACACTTTTCAGTTTTCCTGTTATAATAATTGAACAGGCAACACACATGTGATTTAGTTTACAAAGTTGTGCTTTGTGTTTCTGTTCTTTCGTTGGAAACTTGTTTCTTTGCCATACAGTGCGAGATAACACATTTCAGTTTTCCTGTTATATTAATTGAACAGTCAACACACATGTGATTTAGTTTACTAAGTTGTGCTTTGCGTTTCTGTTCTTTCGGTGGAAACTTGTTTCTGTGCCGTACAGTGCGAGATAACACTATTCAGTTTTCCTGTATTCCTAATTGAGCGACGACACACATGTGATTTAGTTTACAAAGTTGTGCTTTGCGTTTCTGTTCTTTCGGTGGAAACTTGTTTCTGTGCCTTACAGTGCGAGATAACACTTTTCAGTTTTCCTGTTATAATAATTGAACAGGCAACACGTATGTGAATTAGTTTACAAAGTTGTGCTTTGGGTTTCTGTTCTTTCGATGAAAACTTGTTTCTGTGCCTTACAGTGCAATATAACACTTTTCGGTTTTCAAGTATTCCTAATTGAGCAAGTGACACACATGTGATTCAATTTACAAAGTAGTGCTTTGCATTTCTGTGCTTTCATTTGAAACTTGTTCCAGTGTTGT
>JAEOAE010001268.1:0-21354 GCA_036365155.1 Meriones psammophilus
ACATGCGGATAATAAAGGCGTTATAAAGGTCAGGTACCTTCATTGGTCGTCTGCCGCCACCCACATTTGCTGTCCTGTCTGTGTGATATCTATGCCTCCTTGGAGACGCATGGAGCAGCGACCTATACAAGTTCCTCTTTTTTTTTAACAGAGGCCTCAATAATGAACTGGTGAAACGGTACCCGAAGAACACAGACACCAACCACGAAGGAGCAGTTGTGTTGGTATTCTTAACTGTACTGGCGATAGAAGCAGTTGTTGTAGTCCACGTTAGATGCAGCTCACCTTCCAGAATGGCTCTGAATTTCAGCAGACGTAGATATGCTCGATTGTGTGTGGCGAGTAGATCCTGGAAAGCTTACCAGAAGTCGATGTTTATGCAGTACACAGGAGTAGCGTTAGATACAAGGGCACACCATTAATATAAAGGTTCCAAACTCTTTGTCTCTCGCTGACCTTTTTGGAAATACTTTTACATAAACACCCACATGCGCATACGTTCGTGCATGTATCTCTAGAACGTTTTCCAGCATCCTTGATATTCCTGTCTAGATTGTTTCCCCATATCTCCCTCTATTTCTGTGCCAGATTTGCGCGTGAAATATTCCCGCGCCTTCCATTCCGTAAGAAGGACCTCCATTTATCATTCAGCAGAGGGAAAACCAATCCTCGGTGACTTGTCTACACGAGGTAATGGACCTCCACTTCTCGTCAAGCATTTTTAGACATATCGATGCAAGAAACAACACTGGAATTTCATGTCCCTGAAGCAAGAACCATATATATATATATATATATATATATATATTTGTGTAAATCATAGTCTTTGGTGAATTTCCATAGACATATATAAAGCAGACACAGACACGTAGGCGGAGTGCGACAGGCACCTTCTTGCTGCGTTCTGCTCCGTATATCAGATATCCCTTCAGGCCTTGCGGATTTTGAAGCATGTCAGGTAGCAGTAAACTGGCCGAGCACATGCGTATCAGTGTACGCATATGGTACGAAGAACAGAAAAGGAAGGAGAGACAATCGGACGACAGACGTGGAGGGGCGTTCATGTGTCTGCGTCCCTCGGTGTCATTGTCGTGTAACTCCCTTCTGCTGATTTTGCTTCTTCTAAACTTGTCCCTTTCAGGCGCTTTACGAGCAAGAACTTGACGTATTGAAACTCTGCGAGATCGGCCTGTGACGTTGCTCTGACGGGCAGGATGACAACATTCAAAAATTTGCTGGTGCATGCAAAACGATACGACCCCCGTCCCACATGTGTACACATCTATTCGAGTGCAGTGCTGTACTTGTAGAAGGGCATACATTTTGCAGAAAAGGAGAGGCGTGGTGCGACGTTGCCGAACATCGCTTCCAGTGCACTGCGAGTTTTCTTATTCAAGAAACATAGTATTTGATTGCAGAAGGGACGGTCGCTTGATCTCACAAACGTTTACATGCCTTCTCCGGATCGAAAGAAGCATGCAGACTTTGTCTACCTGGAAAGAACATGCGTGTTGCTCTTTAAGGCAGCAAGTAGACGCTTGCGTATACCACAGCTGGATTCCTGGCGCCCTTGCGTCATTCGACTGGATTCAGAGGGACTTGCAAGCAGCCACGTCTTCGAGTTTTTGAAGTATCCGTGTCTTCCACTTGGTGCAGGGGTACAGCGTTTCACAATGTTCGGAGAAACTGATCTACTCAGCGTGCGTTCGCCTCTGCCACACGGCTGCGTACACATGTACTCCTGTAGGAAGGTGCCTGCAGGTGCCTGATCAGCTATGGTTCAATGCACCTGCTTATTAAGGCGTGCATGGGTTCTGTCTATTAGCGCGGAAAGGCGTGCACCTCTCTCTACCGTCTCTCTGTGAGCACATACGTGTAAACAGAGACAAATCCTGCGCGTATATTTATCTCTTTATATATACATATAAGTGTAGATAGATGGATATACCTGCGAATTTACATGAATATAACACAACCGGCGGTATTTGACGGTGATAAATAAAGTAGTTGCCTGCGTCGCTGAATGGAGATGCATGCGGTTGTGGATTAACAATGACGCTTTTACTATGAGCAGCACTGCGAAGCCACGCTGTACAATAGAGCGAGCGTGCTCTTATGTGTTGCGTACAGCCTTGAAGTCCTCCCCTTTACATGAAACAGTCCGTATATGTGCATGCACGAGCATTCCCGTTTGGACAGGAATGTCTCAACAATCCTTTTGCGCGAGCACAATCGTTCAGTGTCTAAGGAGGCATATATGTATCAGGCCTCTACACGGAAGTCACGACTTGGATTGCAGTGTTTGCATTCCCATTCTCACCTCGCCCACTCTCAACGAACACGCAGGACCGCGCTCTCTTCTTTGTAAAGTACTCTCACGGTCCCGTAAGCCCACCAGTGTGCACGTGACAACTGTGCAGATCTGGCTACAATTTGTGCACACATGGATGGGACGCGTCCGTGGATGTATACAAAGCCATACGTCCGTACAAAAGAAGCAGCATTGTTGCATGCATTATCTTTTTAAAACAGTTACACGTACTTCATAGATGGAACTCCGGTTCACAAGCTTGCAGCTCTGAAGGAAGCAAGATCTGCGTAATTGTCTCTAGATCAAATAGTACAGGTGAGCATCTTCTCACATATATACATATATTCATACATGTGTATATATATACACTTTCGTATACATATATATATGTATATAAATATGCATATAAGCAACCCTGTACTTCTAAAAACTCTGTTTTACAATCAAGTACTCATACAATTCTCATGTACTTCTCCCTTGTAGATGTTTATATTGTTCGCGTAGATACGAAAGGTGTATGCGAAACTCAGTATGAGACCCGTGTACAGAAAGAATTTATTCTAGTGAAGAAATTTGTTCCAGTTTGATATTTTGTTCCTGTTTCCACACAATTGAAGCGCTAGTCTTTGCTTTGCCTGAATCAACCTGTACATTGCAAGGTGAGGCAAGCTTCATTCCCTGTAACTACAAGTGTCAGGTACGGTGACCCTTTCTTTGATCACTGCCTAGTGTGGGCTGTCACAAACGTACTTGCGCAGCGCTCCGTCTTCGTACATAAATATATACATATATATATATGTATGTATATATCGTGCCACAGGTGCTAGTACATCGGTGATCCCACGTGTGAAGAATGCGCCACCACACGCCAGTAACCAGGGCAGCTTTACCTTGCTCGAAAAGAAGTTTCTCTGGGAATCGCCAGCTGAAATGCACGGGACAGCAGCGCTACAGTGTGGTTGGGACATTGGATTGTCGAGCAACAGGGTGAATTTGGATAAAAGTACCTCACTTTGTACATAGACATTTCGTCAGAAATCCGCCGAGCTCAAGCCAGAACGCTTCTCAGCGTGTGTAAAGCTACTACGACGGTGGTTTCGTGACATCTTTCCGTTCTGCAGATTAGTGTGCGACTGCCCAGCGAAACAAGCTATTGGGACTGCAGACATAATCTTTAATATGCACTAAGCGCGTACCTTCGTTTGAAATTACACTTGCACTCACTTTGTTCAGACACTTATTGAGCGGATTCGAATTCTCTGCATGGATGCGTAAGCTTGACCTTCGGCATCTTAATACAGGGATTGCCAAACGCATCTACACTCTGAAAGGTTGAACGGTGGTTGCCGCAGACGCGTACGTGTGGATGGTGTCTTCGACTCTCGAGCGTCTACAGCTTGATCGCTGCTCTACCCGCGGATGAATACCAGACAGAACAAGTGGCAATCGTTTTGAACTCAGTTGCGGATGGGTGGTAGTCATTTAGTAAAACCGACTGCCGCACGCTTCTTACTTTCAAAGGTGACAGTACGTCAAGCTTTTTCTCAGTATAAGAGCAACAGGAGCAATTTTAAAGACAACGACGGTGTCTCCAGTCGATGCCGTCAATGTTTCGGAAAAAAAGTAATCTTTCTCGTTCCCGAAGGGACGGTATACTCGACCAACAGCAAGCTTTCACTTTAAAATTGCAGCTTCTCGTAGACTATGAACGACATATAGAGGTGATATGGAGGAACGGAAATCTGTAGACAAACCGCTGGCACAATCAGGGCTCATATCTCCAGCTGAAGTCTCAACTGTGTTTCGTATGGTACGACTGATGCCATCTTCCAAATCGAGACAACAAATACAACAAAGGAGACTTGCCGTTGAGCAGGTCGATTAGTGGATTAGAACGCGCTTTGAAAACAGACACGTGGATATGCAGTTCCATGGAAGAACGTTCATAAACACAAGTATGCGTGCGCCTCAGTGTGCACTTGTCTGTCACGCATCCCTGTCTCTCGCGTAACGGATACGGAACGTCGGCAGACGACGGAATATTCCTCAAAACTACGCCTTGTGTGCGGACAAGCGCTCCAGTCAACCATACGCAGCTTTCTTGGTAAAGATGCGTACTGTTAATGAAACAGGGTCTGCGCTAAGGTGTTACAACCTCACTTGTGAACACGCAAACCGTCTGCGAACACTATTTTGGATCCAAGAGGTGCGGGTTTAGCTTTCCAGATGCATATTCCTGAGCAAGTGAACACATCGTTGTAGAGCAAAAGCTCCTCTTTTTCCATCCGGGCTCCGACGGAGACTGGTTTCCATATGTTACTTCCTTGTTCACTATCATTGCGGGCGAAAAAAAAGTAGAAAGAGGCAGCGTTCAAAAAGACACAGATCAAAGACGTATTTAACAACCAAAACTGCATTTTCTGCACTTATACATAGATGCAGATCAAACCGTGCGATCATCCACCAGCGTAGTCGACGCTTTACATGGGGCAGATCGGTGCGGCAACATCCATTGTTCATTTATGCATGCTTGTATACACACGTATACATACATTCAACTCTATAGTTCAGTAACTACAGAGTTCATTCAAACTTCATGCTGCATGTGTATCTGTTGGAGGCTTTCAGGTGACTCTGAAATCAGTTGACCGTATGTTAACTGCCATTTATAACGCCTCCTTCTACCTATCTCTCTATCTACATATGTAGCTATATACATCCGTGTGTAGATATATATACGTGTATGTTACAGAGTAGTTCATACTAGTGTTCTTGTGTGAGTTAGCTTTTTACTCTTACAAGTGCTCATAAATTTCCGTTAACTTTGAGGACTACTTTTCGCAAACTTCTTTATCTCTTCGCGATCGTCGTTGTTGTCCCAGACTATCAGCCTCCCTCCCTCCAGTAACTCCACATGGGACTCTATCTTGCGCTGACGTGTCTCCTGCCACTCTGGGTAAAATTCCCATATGCGTAGCACGCCCATACGGGCTGAAACCCACGTGTTACATACACGTACATACGTGCTCCGTTAGGTATTTAAGTGCACACCCGAAATCCGTTGCCCAGGCGAAGAGCCACGAGGCGCTTGTAGGTCAGAAAAAACGTGTCCTTGCGAAAGAGACGGATAGTTGCGCTACATGCTACCTCAAGGCGAGGGACAGCATGGTTGTGTCTATTTGTTTTACTGGGGGCCGATCTTCACTGTAAAGCCAAGTCCGCACGTCCGTCGGCACGCAGAGTGCTTCTGCCACGCCTGGCATGTGTACAATCCCTGCAGAAACTCTGAAAAACAAAATGCCAACTCGTCCGGGGCAGCCCGTGTTCAGACGGTGCGTTGTAGCACAGTTGAAAAAGAGAACACAAAAGTTTAAATCCATGCAGTCAATTGCCGCCAAAATTATCTGTGCGGCTCTACAACTGTTAACAGCATAGACTGGTTACTTTTTTCCTGAACAGTGTTGTCACCTCGACTTTTTACTCTCTCTGGGGAGATCGTGAAGCTGCGTACGCAGGCAAATAACAGCTGGGAACTCATGTTCCTGTCTTCGCGCTGCTCTGATGAAACTCTTTCTACGCGCTCACCCGTTGCATACCTGTGTATTATACGTACGATAGACAAACGTCTATCATCTACACATGCGATAAAGTGTGTATGCGGGAGGCGTGTAGCCGTATGCCGACCTAAACCCCGCTCAGACAGCGTGTACATGCAATTCCGATAGAGGCGTTTGAGAATCAAGCAAATTACGCGCTCGAGTTACGCTGCTGGAGGACCAGAAACTACATGTGTAGAAGCAGAAGATATATATATATATATATATGTAAAGAAAGAACGAGCGGGACTTTGCCCATATATATATATATATATATATATGTACGGACTTGTCATTAGATGTAGTTAAGGTAACCTGCACAAATGTGTGTATACGTGTAGTAGCTTTACTGTGTGTATATTGGACTAGCTTTACCTTGTGTATCCCTTTTAGCTTGACTGTATGTATACGTGTACTAGCTTTTAACGTTTACATACGTAGAGTGTCTGTGTCCTTTTAATACATATGTGTATGTGGAAGTACACGTACCTAGTTTTGTACATATATATATATATATATATATATATATCACGCAGCGATGTAAGCCCTGCGAGTCCTCACACTTGTGCTGCATTTTAGCTGTATAAAAACGAATTCAAGAAGGCTTCCAAAGTTCGGCTGACGCACCTTGATACCAGAAGCTTGTCATCTCCGCCGGTATGATACTGCCTGCAGCATAAAGACCGTCGCCAAAATAGCGTTCATGCACAGATGCGCAGTCGGCCTCCACTAGAGCAATGTCCTGCCTATGAGATTCGTTATTTGGGCTCATATAATTTTCTAGTGGAGATATTATTTCTGCTTGTCTACTGTTAAGCACGTGTACATCCAAATGCTTTTGTACGCTTGGTAGAGATTAGTCTTGTGATTCGTACTGAGCCGATACTTTCAGTTGCCAACAGAGGGTTGCGTTTGCATAGAACGTACAGGCTAAGGAATCTTAGATATCCGTAGCACTCCTCGTGCACTTTCCAATCTTTGCGCATCAGGAACGTGTGTATGACAATCCAAGTTATAGCGTAGATTTGAAACGATTTACAGAAGCTCAACATAATCAATCGATCCTCGCCTCGTTTCGAGGAAGGGACTGTTTAATGAACTCGAAGACCTGCCCCGGCAGTAACAGTTGAATATATGCGTGCATAGGCACGTACCAGTGTACAAGGTCGTATATGTGCAAAGACGATAACATCGTTAACAATCTCGTGTTCAGTGCCTTAGACCGAACAAATTGGAATCGTCCCGTGACTAAAACGACGCCTCCCTGTCTGAGTTAATTCGAGCTAACGTAGGAAAAGGACGCCAAAGGCGCTTTCTCGTTATTTCAGGGAAGAATGAAGACTATTGGAAGGGTGCTCTACCCGCACTACTACCCCAGGTGTTTATGATTAGTCCAGCAGAGAGCACGTGAATGCGTTTAGCGACAGGGACTTAACTTTTACAGTCTAAAGAAGCGCGTTCAGTTCGCACAAGATCTCTTCTTACTGGATGGCAGCTTCGGCCCATTCTTCAAGAATGCTGTACGCGGCTCTGTGCGGGTAGCAGTGGGACAGCAGTGAAAAAGGAATCACATGCGAAGAGAGAAGTCGTGACTGGTGGATCAGATGTGTGTTTTTACAGGGGCACATTCTGTCTCTACCATAACGGTTTTACCATAACCATTACAATTGGACAAGAAGAGCACGAGACCATGGGCAGAACCTCTAGTTTTAACAGCCTCAAAATTTTACGTTTGAACCATCAGCGTGTACATCACTGGTAAAAGGGAGTCAGTTGTGACTGTGAAGGTTCCAATTAGAGAGAGACACAAAAGATTTTCGAGCTTAAGATAGTACTTGTCACAAAAAGGAAACGAGAACGTTGATTCTGTGTGCTGGACGCTCATGAGTTCGCGCCAAAACGTTTCAGGGCTTTTCACAGTGAACGCTTCAGCTAGAGAAATAGGCAACAGAGCCGAAAGCGTGGATGCGGCAAATTCTCGGTTGCAGTGCAGAAAGACAGTGACCATGTATCCGTTATTGTGTGTAATCCTGGAAGAATGCGCGTAAACCTTCAGGCGGTCGTCGTAATCGTACACGTAGGCGTCAATGTTGAAGGCTACTCGCATACAAAAGCACAGGAAAACTGGCCGACAACGGCCTTGATTTATCATAGGCGAGCTTTCCCATCACCACAGGTATAAACCAATATTGACTCACGTACGGATGTAGGTGATGATCATTAGTGTGGAAGTACACCTGCATCCGAACGGCAAGCAAAACAGAGTGTTTACGTCTGGGGATATATATATATATATATCTTTACATATGCACGAACTCCGACGTCTACTCAAGTGTATCCGGAGCTGTGCGCATGCGTGTATGAGTTGCCGTACGGCGGGATTGCGTCGTCCTTTCAACGTCACACGCGGATGCAAGTATACGCCCACACTAACGACTATTGTCTGCACGGATACGTGCGTAAATATCAATATATATTCATGCTGCTGAAACTCCTCCTTTGCAAAGATCAAGACCTTTAAAGCACATCTGCGCTAGGAAGACTAGAGCCAATCAAACTGTTCCTTCCGCTAGCTAGTCTTCTTCGAAGCTGTACACTGTAGTTAGCTCCCATCGGTGTTGATCTTACTTGCTAATTTCCTCTTCAGCGTGTCGTTCCAAAAATGACCCTGTAAACGTCCAGTAAACACATTCCGCGGCAACACAGGCTGACCGGGTGCTTCGGAAAAGCCCACCGGAACCAGATTCGTCCTTTTCCTATCGTTACGTTCCTGTGCTTTGGCGGAGCAGGCATGCTTCGCAACTACATACTCTGGCGCGGTACAGCCGCAGATTTGCGTGTACGCAAATCGACTTGTGTATATTTGCCCATACGCTCATACAGAGATATTTATGTAGAGGCCGCTGAATATCTGTGTACTACAAATACGTGTACTATATGTGCAGAGGTATCGCCTTCCGTGTACAAATGCGTACACATAAGCATGCTCGTGCTAACTGACGAGAATAGAATATAGTTTTTCGTGTCTGTGTGAGATGAATACGAGAATGCTAATCTCCACACCAAAGGATACGTGAGCATGTCTGTGGAAGGTTGAATACTTGGCTCGAAATTCTTCACTGTTCCAGTCGAAGGGCGCGACACCGGACTTGAAAAGCAAAGGAAAAGGGATTGCAGGATTTCTACAATGTCCTCCTTCACCACGTACCTGCATGGGTGGACACGCAGCATACACAGGCTCAATGCGCAAAACAACCTGTACAAAATATTTTGCGTAGATGTTGTGTGTGTGTCTGCGCATACGGACACCTGTAACCTGTCTGAAGACGGAATTTTCAGCGTGGTAGAAAGAGTAACGCGGTACTGGCAACGACATTTCTCCTTGCAAGCGTTCGCGGGTGTTTGTGTGAGCTCGTGGGAATCTGTAGTAGGCACCTCAAAGTGTTCAAATAGCTCACCTTGCTTGCCTCAGTCATAAAGGTGGAAAAGAACTGCAAATACCGTTTCCACCACCACACACACACACACCCACACACACACATACACACATACTCAACTACGCATATCGTCACCCACACATAAGCCCATTCTTGTGAGCATCTCCACGTCTAAATGGGGATACACACGAACGTTTAGATAGGTCCACGCGAACAACACTATGCGCTTGGCCACTCAATATACACGCACTGACAGAAGCACGGCTTCATTGTTCCAACACATGTACACAGAAACAAATTGTTTGGATTTGCAAATCCCACTCCACCCCAGCACACATCTGCAACACCCGATAGGAGTAGGCGTACACAGGTGCAGTCGCAGTTTTGTGTGCGACTGCATACCTCTTTATACTTACTAGACCCCTCTCGAGACATAGGCAGAGCCAATATACATACGTATGTCTGCGCATGGATGTGGGTACTGCACACGACACTTACGTACATACTACGTCAATCCTTTTCCCGCCTGCATGCACGCGCATAGAAAGTATCAGCGCTCGCACGCTCATACATGCGTTGTTATTACCGGCACAAAACACACACACACACACACACATACGACTAGAAATAAACATGGTCGTGCACGCGTACGTAAATTGCGGCGCAGACCCAGTTAAACTTCGTCGCTACCACTTTGTTCAAACGTTCTCCCACATCTTCAGACAATGTGTGTGATACTTCAGGAAGCAAGGCAGAGGGAAACAAGTAGAGGTGATGGGCGCAAGAAGAAGTTAATTTTCCAGTGGCTCATCGTGTCCTTGACAGAACACTTCGCACAGGTAATGGGCACTGTCTTGTGTATTTACACACATTTGTCTACATATACTCAGAAATCACCTTCTATCACGCTTACAGTACTCGCAGCTTACGTGTAACGGCGCTGACAAAGGTACGCTTCAAGGCGCATACTTGGCGGCGAGTTGCAGCTACCTAACGCGACTACCTGGCGGCGTGGCGGCAAACATGAAAGATGTAAGCACCAGGCGGAGTCACATTTTCAGAGAGAGCTGCTACCTGCTACATAATTATTTAGCAAGGTTGCATCAGCTGAAGCAACCTTACGGAATTCCTGCATCTTCACGTACGAGCATGTCTGTAAGAACAGCCACGGTACCATACACGTATTCACAACAGTGTAAACAGAAGTACTTATTATTTACTTCTTTGTCGGGTCTAGATAGCAATTGGTGAGCGTGAAGTGCATGTGCACAGATGCAAATGCGCTTGTTCGTGAGCGCTGAGTGAGCAGACGTACGAATGACAAAGGTACGTGTACTTAAAAATAACAGTCAACTGCACTTTTCTTCCGTCAATTACAAATGTCCATTTCGCCGTACTCCAGCTCTGCATATATGCACGCCAGTTTGGTAGCTTACGCGTTAATCTCTCGTGTGGTGCTCCTGAGCAATGAAACAGCAGCCGCCACACGCTCGTTAGCAAACACATTTTAGCACAATTTGCAGCAGAGGAGCAACAAAAACGCCTATATATATCAAGTAAATACCACCGTGGCGGAAGTTAACTGACGCCAACGCAAAACAGACAATTGAGAAAAACATCAAGTTACAGCGAGAGAACCTGAGTAGCATTACTTTGCTTACATGCCATGGCTGGACTGAAAGCAACGGTATAGTTGGAGTTGTTGCAATGATGTAGTATTATCAGCACTAGTTGCAACCGTAGTCACAGCGGTAGTGATAGTAGTTGCAATCATAATAGTAAAGCAGCAGTGCTACCAGAATAGTTAGAGTCGGAAGGTGTAGCGTAGCTCTTCCAGCGTAGTAATAGATGCAATAGTGGTAGGTGTAATAGTCAGTATTCGAGTAGTGGTACGTCATGCCCCATGGTTATCCGATTATACTTCCATTATGACAAGTTTAGGTCGTATCTCGTAGTCTATTAGCAAGAGTGTAATTATGACTACTTTAATTCTTAGCAGTAGCAGTAGTAGTAAAAGCATTAGTAACAGTACTGGCGGTATTATCAGTAGTGGCAGTAGTGAAAAAAGGGAGTAGCACTAGTAATGATAAGAAGAAGAATAGCTCTTTTGTCTGCGGTCTATCCAAATGGCAACTTCCCGCGTATAAACCACTACGCTGATTGATGTACAGTTAGTGACGGCAGCTTCCAGCGAAGAAACCGCGCATGTTTACACTGAGGAAATACGGTCATTGATGAGTGGGAGATAGCTAGGAGAGAATATCTGATGAGAAGGGTAGGGAACCAGCATTCTTCAAATACGTAAAATGGAATCAAAGTCAGGTTTGTCTAGGGGGTCAGTTTCAAATGCATCCCTTCATTTGCTCCGTCAGGCATCGTACTGCCTCACGCTCGAATGGTGTTACATAAAAATGACCTCAGCTATTAGCGCTCAGTTGTGGTATATCGTGTTCTTCTCTTTGGTCCCGCAGTAAAATTGAGGCTTCACTTATTCTGCATTACGTGCGTTTATGCATCAACAGCGAAAACGTGTTACCGGGTGTTATGGCTATCCTCTTGTACGGTAAACTCAAGTAATGGTTGAATCACAAGTGTAGCCACAACAAATGTAGAAGCAGCATAAATAAGCTATTCTGTGTACCTCGTGTCCAGACAGAAAGAACTTTGACAAACTCTTGAAGCCAATTTCCACACCTCTTTCTTGGGCTCGATTGGCAGAAAAGGCGAATAAATCTATCCGCAAAGAGGTAGCTGACGGCGTTGCTCAAGTTAAAAAGTCCTAGCAACTGCACGGCGTTCAGACCACCTTCCAATGGCCGCCGCTCTCCTGCTTGCGCACGGAAGCCTAGAATGCAAGAGATAACGTAGAAACAAACCATGAAGAATACTGAAGCAGACATGCGCAAACAGCATTCATTGACGTGCAATGAAGAAAAAGACGCAGCGCATGCGTTTACACGTGTCAAGAAGCATATTTTCATGTGGCGCTTTCCCTGCAGTTCTATTTCTGTTAATTGGCTGACGGGTCGTAGCCTCCCACTTTCGAGTCCCAGGCTTACACGCCTGAAAGTGCTAAGAATCCTCTTTTCTTCTTATAATATTTTCCGCCCCGTGACTGCAGTGCCTCGTAGACAACACATTTCCTATCTGTTTCAATCATTAATCCTTTAGAGTACGTGGGTTTTCCCCCTTAACATGTTCCTATTTCTACTTCGTTGTGCAAATACTTGCTGTGTTCATATGTGGCTCCAAGAGCGCCTGGTGCATAGGTATGTGTTCGTGGCTAATACGAAGTAACCAGTTCAGAACGCACCGGCCTTGCGCATCTTCTTGCACGTGGGATCTACACTGCACGGCTGTATCAGCCTGGGTGACCAATCGAAAAATGATAAGGATATAACAACTTGTCAAGGATGCCATGGCTGTCATCTCAAAATATGGTGGCTGCAATTCCCGCACTAGTCTGGGAGCAATTCGGAAAAGCAGTAGAAGGAGATGTGAACTGGTGCGATATCATGCAGGCTGCCATTCGTGAAGGCTGAGGTTTGCCGTTAGTGTGGACTATGCTGAACTGCACCATTCGTAGAAGTGAGGACTGAATGTGGTGTTCAATGCACTCCTGGCGTAGCAAGGAAAATATGTATGAGCGAACATGAGCACAGAGAGCATGTCGTGGCGTGCGCCAGGGAGAGTCAATGGCAATTCGTTACAGTACTCCTTCTTCTTCTTCTGCTTCTGAGGTGGAAAGGTTTGACGACTGGTTCGCACGCAATTAACCAAAAGGTGAACGAAAGTGATAGCGACAAAACGCGCCGCAAACTCTTCCTGTAGTGTCTTCAGAGCGCTCTCTGTCTCGGCAGAGTTTAGCTTATCTCAAAGGACAGCGACAACTTTTTTCCAACTGAAAGTTTGCGCTTTTTAAACGTCAAGCAGATTTCTCATTAGCTTACATCTGTAGATGCCTTGAATTTCTTCATGCGAAACTGCACTCACAGCACACGCATGCCTCGTATGGCAGCTAAACAGCAGGCAGGGGTTACCAGATTACGCAGCGTCCGGATTAGCGACGTCTGTTGTTGTCTATATCTGTACGACGGTGATCCTACGAATCATTCCATTCGATACAGAGTTAGATGCTGCCAGCCTCCTATATGCAGCCTTATCACTCCCTGAACTATCTTTCGCAATACTAAAAGAATGACCTTTATTGCCAGAGTTTTAGCAAATGTCCCAGGCACAAGGTGAGTGATAGCACTCTCTTGAAGTATTCCCGTTTGCAATGCTAGTCCCCGTAACAAGCAAGGGCAGTGACCCAGAATTCGGTCGTTGCAGCTGCAGAAGAAGTGCAGGTTGTTAGTCGCCTACGTTCAAGGCCCTTACACTTGGTCTGGTCGGCGATATGTCGAAGCTCGGCCGAAGAGAAACGAAGTTTCTTTACGTCTTGTATTGGCCGCGTGATGGGGTTGCTTTTCGCGTCTCTGCACTCCTACCATTTTGCCGCCTCTGGTGTATGCAGTGATTCACTTATGAAACACCATGACCAGTTTGTTCACATGCATTTGGATCTGCGCACGAGTGTACAGTCTTAACATGTCAGAGGGCGTGCACGTCCAAGCGTGCACATACGTCCGATCAACAGGGCAGTGGTGAAAACCACTATTTAGGCTGTTGCTACCTGCCGAGGCCTACAAACGTAAAATTATTTCCTGGAAGCTTTTCAGCTTCCTTGTGCCGCATGTTGTAACTAGCAGAGAACCACAGGATTCCTTGATACTGCAGTGCCCGACCTGCGCAGGCATAGCAGAGGAACACACTAAAGGCATCTCCGCCGACAGAACAGACTGGACACGCAGTCGGCTTTATAGAGTGCTTGAAAACCAAGACTATAGTCGACGTAAACAGGCTTGCAGGATAGTATTTGAAAACGATCTTGTACAGACAACGTTTTTAGCGGCTTTTTGTTTGAAGGATTACTACGGGCAGCAGAGCATTCTTGGAGGCGCTCATGGCACGGCACAGGGCACAAAACTGTCTGCCGTGGGCAACATGATCCGTCAACTCGAGGACGTGAACGCCGGAAAGACAAGGTACACGCCAGCCGAATTGCGTACATGCATACGTATGATAGCATAACTGTAGAGAAGTGCTTAGCTTTCCCGTTTACGTGTGCAGTGTGCGAGTAGTTGTCGTGTTGCGTGGTTGCGCTGGTAGGCATTGAGAACTGAGAGAGTTGACTGCGAAAGAGAAAATGTTTTACGTCACATCGAGTGGACGCTGATGTCTCGATCAAATTACTTCACTTCCTTTCTCGGCTCTACCGCCCCACACCACATTCGTGGCCCGCTCGCAGGAGCCACGAAAACGAGAGGTATAATGTACCTACGTCAAAGATAGGCTTCTTCCCTGACTGGAACCATGCGCGCCTGTTCGGGAAGCCTGAAAAAGAACTGAGTGGATAGTGCTCAAAACACAAGTCAGCTAGAAGAAATTGCGCTGCACAAGCTATCGTATAGGCGCCCACAGAAGGCGTCGCAGAGACGCCTGTACAATAAAAGAGACGCTCCTCTTCTTTTGTGAGACGTGTTATTTCGGTTGGTTTGGGAAGTCATTCTTCCAGCATTCTGAATATCACAGGTTTCAAATATTGTTCGCAGAGGACTACACGGATGTCGCCTTTTGAGCAGTTCTCGATAAATACACCCATTTGCATGTGTTTTCGTTCTCATTCGTCAGACTCGCAAGGTATTCATAGAAGGCTAGACGTAATCTGTTGCACAGACATATTTAAGTGCCTTCGTGTAAGCCTCTTCAATGCTCGACAAATCGCAGTCCTCATTGACACTTTCAGTTATGAGAAAGCATTTTACACAGATCCATCATGAATGAATGCCTGGTTGTGCGTGTCTTTATCGCGAAGTAGGTGTCCTCCCCATGAGAAGACTGCACGTGAACTAACCACGGCTGAGCGGCTCTTCAGATTGCAGAAGGTAGAGTAGTCAATCCTTGTTGAGAGTACAGTGTGCAGAACACATTTGCTGGATGACTCCCCGTACACAAACTCTATGGAATCTTTCATGTGTTTGCTTTCGCCCATAATATTATGCACACATCCTGATCCTAAGACGCGTAAGTGCAACTCTTATATGATTTGGTACTGTGATTCGCGCGCCTACGCCCCAACGACAACACTTGTATGGCTGAAGGACTCGTGCACAAAGCGCGTTGGTCGTTTCTATGTTGTTGTAGTGCGTGCATGTATGGCGTACAATGAACTCCGGTGATGCACTCGTCTAACGCTAATTTGATCCTATTGACAATCCACGTCTTCGAGAATTTTCAAAACAGCGCATTCACGGACCCTGCTTCGACACAGTGACGGTTCTGGTTCCCACGAGTTTCATCGTCACCTTTAGGTGCAAATAAGCATCGTTTCAAAAGTAGCATTTAACTTTCTTCCCTCCTACTACTTGTGATTAGTCGATTGGGAAACCTACGTTATCGATCCATCGCAGACGCATCTGTGTAGTTGATACACCTTCCTTTTCGGCATAAACCTTATTTCGTGAGAAATGGTTTTTATAACTGGGGTAAGTACTTCGCATGCTAACGCACAGGGTAAAAAGGTGTAACACGCTTGGACACAGAGAACAGGTGGAAGAGCGGAAAGCGCACGGAACAGAGGATGTACACTGTCATAGCTACTAATAACAACTGTACTTCGACCCAAAACATGTGTGCTCAGGTATTGCATTCCCAGTATGGCTAAACCACGAGGTCAGGCGGGCATCAGTCTGCCCAGTAAGGCAGTCCTTACTTCGGAACCAAGAAGAAGACCTCACTAATAGAGGACATCCGAGTTTTGAGGAATGCGCTGCAAGGAACTGAAGCATCTAAAGTTCACTCCTGTTTATCAGCTTCATCCTTCGCACGTCCCTGTTATCACAGGTAAGAGGTGAATAATTACGAAAGACTAAATTGTATTGAATGTTAAGCATGTCTCACCATATTTGAACGCGCCGGTGGAAAAAAGTAGTACGAAATATACAGCATGAAAAACATTGGAGTAACGTCGATGCCAACGGGGCTGCAAGCAATTCCCAAAAAGCCTATTTCGGGACTCAGTGAACTACATTCACCAAGAAGTTGGAAAAAGCCTAGAGATCACTGCTGCATCGAGCGGGCCGGGGTGTTCTTAAGATGTTGCCGCCCTTGCGAAAAGCCCTTAACCCCGCCACTTGATATACGTGAAAGTAATCCATTGCTACATTACAGCAAGAGCCATTTCGTCAATAATACGCGCACTGTGTACGTAAAGGTATGTACAAGTGCAGGAATTGCAGTGTTGGAGACTGCACTGTTCTGGAGTCTGTAAAAGTGGCTTCACGCTCGCCAGGCGTGCATGCTGTAACAGCAAACAACCAATAAATTATACCCCTCGTTGCGGGCCACACTAATATCTCCTGCAGGAAGATGACTCGTCTAATGCGTCACATTTGCGTGGTCGGGAGCGGCAGCAGCAGCGAACGAGCGAAATGAAATTCTTTTCGTTAATGAACAGTGGCGCAGTGTTGGTGGGAGGAAGCCCACGAGGTTTACTACCCGACTTGAACCATGCGTCTGCGTTGTCCACTTAATGCGCGCTTCTACTGTAAAGGATGGTAAAGAAAAAGGTTGGTCGCTGTAATGTATAGGCCTTCGTTTTCGCTTTGCCCGCTTGATTTAGAGAAGGCCTCTGCACAATCCACACGAGAAAAAGGTGTTCCGCGAAGAGTACTCCGACATCATCAAGAAGGTAGAAAATACTGTCCAACCAAGCATACGAAAACTTTTTCCTTCCCGCAGACGAGTTCTCAAGAGGTCAGCTCTCCGCACTGCTGTCAATATCATGTCAATGTATACGTGAAAACGCTGACGAATCACGCCGGCGGCACTGTTATAGGGCCTACATATGTACATATATGGAGAGAAGGAGAATAGGAGTTATCGTTTTCTTGATTGACAGTGAGAAGACTTCGGCTTATGACCAGTTAACGCTTGCTTATCCTAAGAGTCTCTGTTGTTGGACGTATGTCACACAGGGATAGAAAAATTTTTTCAACACTTCGGCCTTCACACCCCTCAGGCCGCGGTATTGAATTCTTTCACCTTTTCACATCGGAATCATGTGATTTAACATTAAAGTGTAATATATTTAATATATACATATGTATGGGCATATATACGGTGGAAGAGGTGCGCGAATATATACGTGTGTGTGTCGATACATTGACCTGCACATACCTGGTGGCTGTACACCAGAAAGAATAGTTGTCCCAAGCGTGGCAAAGCTCTGCCGTTTCACCATCTCACTCTTCTTAAGCGGTCTGCACGTGCAGTACATCTTGCCACGTCGAGAACTCTAACACATAATTCTGTGTAACAATTGTTTCAGACAGGTCAAAAGTACAGTTTAAAATGAGTTCGCCACATGGCACTTGTGCGAGTGCTTGCTTTGTGTGTGCATCTGTCGTCCTGCGACATATCCCAGCAGCAAGAATGTTGTTTCCTTCATTATGAGATAAGCTCCTCATGCGGACACGAGCGATTCTTATGTGGGAAAGTACTAGTCTAGCGTTGTTTACGGAATAGAATTTAGCTGGCTGAAAGATTTACGTCCAGCCATACACAGTGAAACAACCCGTGCTAGAAATTATCTCTCGTTTTGATTACTTTCACGGCTGATGAATGGTATTCGCGTTGTCAGGTGTTTGGACTCGTCTCGCCTCGCATCGCTGTCCTCTGCGTAGCACCTACTGAAAGAGTCTTACAGAATCCTTCACGAAGATTTCTTATCGGCATTAGGCCTAATTTCATGGCGTCATCTGCTGGGAATACTTCCGGGACTGTAGGGTACAGTGCACACAGCCCACTGAGTACAAAGGTGGCCATATGCTCCGTGATTTTGTCCTCTCAGTGAGATTGCCTGCGTGACACCGTCAAATGAAACAGCTATTTTCTGCTGTGTTGGGCTTGTAAACCAGGTGGGATGGATAATCGCCAAAGAATTAGAAAAGGGAACGCGTTGGCGTCCAGATGGCAGCACGACAAACATCAAAAGACCTGATTCTGAAGACTATTGGTACACACCTCGCAGAACCTGCGATATCGTGGTATGGAAAGTTTTATGTTAGCCTCATGCACAAAAAACATGTTCCACTGAGGAAGTGGGCGAGGTAGGGTCGATGGTAATGCAGCGGCCTACTTTAAGAAGACAGATCGTGTTGTCAGACACATGACGGTATACAGCCCTGTTTGTACGAGGAAAGTCTCTGGACACATGTGCGTACAACTCGCACAGTCATCTTTACGATATGTTCTCTCAGAACTTCACGGGTTGAAAGTTACCAGTACCAGTACATGCACACTGTATCGGCGTCTTCAAAAAACGAGGACGCAAGGACTTGTATCGAAGGTAACCAGTATTAGTTACCAAGTCAAGATGAATTAAATGGAAAGGCTGATTCTGGCACCAAAGTTCACCTATGATATTTCCTTGTAGTGACGGAGACGTGAACGTCGATCGCAGATCTGTAACCAGCTGTTGAAATAAATCGGTTAAACTACGATATGTGGAGCAAATTGTTTCACCGCATACAGCTTAATGGCTGTTCCTAAGTCTTCCCTACAAATCAACGAGTACCACACTGTGTCTGAGAGTTTCGAAGGTAAAAGTCCGGTCGAAAAGAGCGAACGCCCGCTTAATCACAGAGATGTTTTCTTCCCAAAGCAACTCTTGGAAATCTGAATGAGCATAAACTTTAGTAGCATCCTAGACTAATACAAGGTCACTTCACTTTCTTCACACACGCAAATCCTAATGCATCTTCCTCGTGTCGCTGTATTGTGGGCCTGCCCAGACTGCGCATAGTAAGCGTTATAATGTCGAAAGTTAACACAACAGAATAGACACACTTCATTTTTTTGACAATTGAGAGTTCAAGTTCCCGTTACCAGCGTGGTTGACAGCATTGATGAACGTCAACAGACAGGAGAACTGTACAGAATTGGTTGGTTCAGATGGAGATGACAAGTTCAATATCATGCTCGAAAGCGCCAGCCATGGCAAGAGAGTCAGCCACGGGTTGCGCTTTGTCTCCCCAATAACGTTCTTTTTCTGGATTCCTCTTAGTATTAACACTAAACGGACTAGCTGCCGCTCGTTGTAATCGCCTTATACGCCCCACAAAGTGCAGTGCATCTTCAAATATCGCACACCCATTCACGCAACGAGTGTGCTGGAAACAGGGGCGTTCACAAAACGGGTCCTTCTGTGTGTCCATGAATCGTACTGGCGACCTGAACTTTAGTGATTGCCGCGTAAAGAACAGAAAAAGTAGCACCAGATATGCAGCCAGGTAAGTGTCGTACGCGTTTACTGGAGTGTGCTGGCAGTTTTTATTCTAATATGACGGTGACACTGGAAAATCTGTGGATGCTCTAGATGGGACGAGAAGGCACATGTCACTGCCAACTTGGGGTGGTACATCCAATCCTGAACCCTAGAAATAATAACCTTGCGCGGATCTGCAGCAACTCGACCAGAAACACCTCTGAGAAGATGGTGCGCTGACGAGCTTGACGGCTTATTATAGCGGGAATCCACTGCGCCTGCCATTTCCAGCAAGGGGGAACGTTTGAAAATGTTGCGTACTATCATCTCTTTCGCCCCACATGGAAACAGCGTAGACATTTTGCTTGTTGCTGCCGTTTCTTAATAAAGAAGCCTGGTGAACCATTGAAAAAATGGCGAAAATCTCAGCTTTTGGTTAAAAGTCGCACATCACAGTCCAGGCGTATTCAGTGCACAATAGTTCTAAAGCGCAGTTAACAGCAACATACCTTCAGTGAGATGTGCGTATTATTGGTTAAATTGGATCTGTGCACTCCGAGAAATTCTGCACACGACGCGCACAGGTGAGGACACCGCAGAGGTTGAATGCGAGAGAGCGCAGCCCTGCATCGGAAATGTCATGTATCCGCTACTGAATATGTGTTCCCTATCAATAGACTGTGGAACGGACGTGAGACAGTCCGGCACTCACCGAATTCGTACTTCAATATCGAGAATATACTGATATGCCTTCACTGCTCATACGGTTTGCGTTAGAGCAGCATTTGCAGCCTCTACGCGCCGAGTGCGGTGTTCCAATGCATTCGGCCGTAGACATGCTGTTAATGCACAGACAGACGCTGAAGAGTTACAGGGTCTGGTGGCAGGCCTGCTGGTTTGAAGTGGGTTGCCATCCGTGCAAGCATTACATACGTACTGTACATTTTGCAGGAAGTCTGCACTAGACGTGTGCGCTATACACTATATATATGTGTGTTTGCACATCTGTTGTATATGCGTGTGCGTGCAACTCGAACTTTATAACAGCATACACGGTACTTTCCGTGTTTTCCGTGACATTTCAGTGGCGTTCATGGCATATGTAGCAAGTGACGCGTGAATACTGCTTTGTACCAGTAGCTCAACTTCTACTACGGATGAACCAGTTCTAGATGAGTCTCACAGCAAAACGCGGATGACTGCTACACGCGATAGTCAGAACAAGGCTTCCTCCTATTCATGTGAACCCCTGCTGCTGCCCGTTTACGCTCATCAGGATGAAAAAACAGGAATGCAGTGAGTGCTAGTCGAACAATGTTTTCCTGCAGCGACTTCCGGTGGCGCACGCATTTTCTTCTCTTCGTCAATCACCGCACAGGAAGAACTGAATGAGCGCGCCTTATTTCAAGACCAAGCTTCGGTGTCTGATGTCACCAGGAAGCCACAGAACTATGTGCGAATGCAGCACCAAGCACAAAAAAATAGTTGTTTCTCCTACCTACATAGCTGGTCCCCGGGCTGAAGTGTCGTTGGCGATCATGAGAGAGAACATTGGCATTTTTTAATTGCATGATATTCTGCAGCAGTTTGAGGTGCTTGGTATTGAAAGAAATGAGATGGTGTGGTGACAGCGTTGTTCCA
>JAEOAE010000616.1:0-20931 GCA_036365155.1 Meriones psammophilus
CAGGAGGATGGCAGCGCCCGGGTCTTTGGGGGCTTGCCCCAACTCTGACCACGCCCGCTACCCCCCGGGGTCCGAACCCTCTTGGGGCCCGACTGACCAAGTGCAGCTGGGCCTGCAAGGGGGGATTCAAGGCGCCTGTCTCACGAGGGCCCAGGAGCCCGTTCTCCAGCAGGAATGGGCCAAAAAGGGCTCCTCCTTTCCCAAAATCTCGTGAGGCCCCGGTGGGATGTTCACTGCCAAGCCCCGGAGGGGCCCTTCAGCCCATGCAGCTTTTCCCAAAGAACAACCTGCTCTCAAGAATCTCCCCCAAACCAAGGCCTTTAAACCCCCACAGCCCCAAAGGGGCCCAAAGCGGGCATTGGGCCAGGGGGGGGGGACTGAGACCCCCAGCCAGAATGAGACCAAAACCGGGGGCAGATGGAGGGAGGCAGACCAGGGCTGGGGCTGCAAACCATCACAGCCCATCCGGGGCAGACAGGCCAGAAGCTGCAAAAAAAAGCCCCAAAGGGGAAAATGGTCACCTTCTTCACCCAGGCCCCCGGAGCCCAGGCCAGCCCCGGGGGGTGCCGGACCCCGGGGGGGGCCCCCCCTCCGGGGCACCTCCCCCCAGGCCTCTGGCCGCGGCCCAAACGGGGGAGGGTCTCTGCCCCAAACCCCAGGCTGAAAAAGACCCGCCCCCCTATGGCCAAGGCTCCGGGATTATCACAACCGGTTTCTCACGGTGAACCCCAAAAGGGCACTCTCTCAGGCATGTCTTGGGACCCGGCAATGGACACACCCCCTTCCCCCCACGGAAAACCCCAAACTTTCCAGGCTTGCACCTGGGATCCGCTTGGGCTCTGGGGAAACCCCTGGAGGCCTGTGGCCCGATCTCCACACCCTTTGGGGGGGTTCCCCCACCCTTGGGGCCTAGGCTGCAGCCATCTTCCCGAGGAAGCACTCCGTCCTCCATCGGCTCACCCGACATCCACTCCCAACGCTCTGGCCAAGGCTCAGGTCTAGGCTTCCCGGGAAAGACCAGCACCCACACCTCCCCTTCCCCTCGCCTTCCCCCCCCCAGGGGCTCACTGCCAACAAGCCCACCCTGATGCACACCTTTGTGATTTGGAAGGGGGAAAGGGTGGATTTCCTGGGTTTTCACCCCCCCTTCTGGGGGTTTTTGTGGAAGCAATCTTTACCTCACTTCCCCCTTGCGACTTCTCCAGTGCTTGGACAGATCTTCTTTCCCGGTTAGTTTTCCCATGTGGGGGTTGACACCAAAGGGACACCCACTGCCCGGGGGAACTACTTAGGATAAAATGTCAGGTGTGTTAGCTTCAGCACTAATGAATATTGTGTTCCCCCTTTTCTCCCTTTGTATACATAGATGTTCCGAATAAACATTTTGTGTATATACATATGATTGGGGGAAGAGTCACTCATATGCATAGCCATAGAAAATTATTAGCCTCTGTGTAGTGTGCATGTGTGTCAAAGGGGTGTGTGTGTGTGTGTGTGTGTGTGTGTGTGTGCGTGTCGTCGTGCGTGTGTGTGTGGTTGTGTGTGTTTGAGAAAAAGAGAGAGAAAAAGAAGACAGAGAGAGTGCAGTGGGGAAAAAAGCCAGGGCAAAAAAGGGGCCTTTGGGAACCCCGAAAGCTAAGACCCATTGCCCTGGATCAGAAAAAATGGAAAGCGTGGGCGGCTTTGGGATCTGCACCAGTGTGAACACCTGAGGCGCCTAGTTGAAATGAAAAAGAAGGGCCCGGACCGTCAAGGCTTTTGGGGGGTGCAAAACGGGATATCCAGGCTCCCAGCAGAAATCCCCTTTCCCGACAGGCTCAACTTGCGGGGGGAAAGGAATGTGTCTCCCCACCCTCCATGCCTTTGGAAATTTGGGGCCCCGAGCAGATTCTCAGCTTATTTTTTTTTACTTATTTATTGATTGATTGATTGGCGGGGGATTTTACTTCCCTCTGCTTTTGTGGGGATGTGCGGGCTCGGAGGGTCCTGGTTGGGGTCCCACGGGGGCAGGCTTCCGGGGCCCCCAAAAAAACCTTGAGGAAGCCCCCTTTTCCCCGGCTCGCCCGGAAGCAGGCAGGGCTGTGAACCCCGGGTTGGCCAAAAGTGGGGCGGGGTCCCGAAAAACGGGTTTCCTGAAACGGTTGGGCCCGGCGTGGCCCAGGCAAGCAGAAGTCAGAAAGGCGGGCCCAGAACCAGCAGTTTGGCCGCTGACTGGGCGGGGGAGGGAAGGGTGGTCAGCCCCTGTTTTATATCTAGGAGTAAGGGGTGCCCCCTCCACAGTGAGCAAGAGGCAGCAGGCTGGAAGACTCCCAGCAGCCTAGCCCAGAATCTGCTGAAGAGACTGGTAGCCACCACCAGAAGAGAGGAAAAAGAGCAGTCCAGCCCGTACTGTCTGCCGGTGGGGCCCAGTCCTGTCTCGGCCGTGGACATGGAGGCTGAAACCTTCCCAGGCAGCCCTACAGAAGCTGTGTGGTCGCCTGTTCACGCGGAGACAGAGCCACGCAAGCTCTACAAGGCCCTGAAAGAAACTTCGCCTCCGTGCCCAGCCTGTCTGGAACCTCTGGCAGAGATAGGCTTCGAGCGAATCATCAGATCTTGAGAAACAGCAGCTGCTAGTGCCGCCGCCAGGGACTTAGCTGGCCAAATGGTGGAGAGTTCCCGCTGGGTCCCAGGTCTGAGGCGGGACCCACTCTCCCCCTGACTCTGCACCTTGGTGCTGGCCCGAAGGCAAACAGGAAAAATTTGCTCCGACAGGAGAGACCCAAGCATCCACGTCAGGAGCCCAGGACAAGCGGGCAGAGGCAGCAGCTGAGCAGCAGCAGGCCCAGGCCCCAACAGGGGCCCGAAGCACATGCCAGAGGCCAGAGGCAGGGAAGCTTGCAGTGAAAGCCTGGAGCCAACAGCCAAGAAGATCCGAAGGGGTGCAGACGGGCTCTCGCGGGTCCCAGGGAGGATGGCGCGCCCGGCTCTTTGAGGCTTGCCCCAACTCTGACCGCATCGCTACCCCTGGGGGTCCCGAGAACCCTCTTGGGAGCCAGACGACCAAGAGTGCAGCTGGCGCCTGTCCCAGAGTGGTGGACCCAGGCGCCTGTCTACGCAGGTCCCAGAGCCACGTTCTCCAGCAGGAATGACCGAAGGGCTCCTCCGCTTTCCCAGATCTCGTGGGCACGTGGGATGTTCACTGCCAAACCACGGAGGCCATTGCAGCCCATGCAGCTGATGCAGCAGGAACAACCTGCTCTCAAGGAATCTCCCAGCCAAAGGAGGCCTTTGCGACGCCACAGCCCAAAGGCAGAGCGGAGCGTGGAGCACGTGGGGGCCAGACTGAGACCCACAGCAGAATGAGACCAAGACACAGCGGCAGATGGAGGAGGCAGACCAGGAGCTGAGGCTGCAAGCCATCACGCCCGCATCGAGACGAACAGGCCAAGCTGCAACACGCCCGACAAACCAAGATGGTCACCTTCTTCACCCAGGCCAGAGGCCCAGGCCAGCGGGTGCGGGACCCCGGCGCCCAGGGGCCCCCTCCACTCAGCGCACCTCTCCCCAGCTCTGGCCGGCCCATCCAGCGGGCTCTCTGCACAAGCCCCAGGCTAGAAGAGACCCGCCCCCTCCTATAACCAAGGCTCTCGAGATTATCACAACGGTTCTCCTCACAGGTGAACCCCAGGAAGGGTGCTCTCTGCTCAGGGCATGTCTTGGGGCGCCCGACAATGGACACACCCACACAGCTTCCCTCACGGAAGGCAAGCTCAGAGCTTGCACCTGGGATCCGCTTGGGCTCTGGGACACTCTCTGGAGCCTCGGCGACCTGATCTCCACCCTTTGGCGTTCCACCCACCCGTGGGAGCCTAGGCTGCAGCCATCTTCCCAGAGGAAGCACTCAGTCCTCCATCGGCTCACCAGACATCACTACTGCGACTCTGGCCAAGGCTCAAGGTCACAGGCTTCAGGAAGAAAGACCAGCACCCACACCTCAACTCACACCTCGCCTTCACCTCCCCAGCGGACTCACTGCCGAACCGCCCACCCACTGATGCACACCTTTGTGATTTGGAAGGGAAGGATGGATTTCCTGAAATTCACCCCCTCTTCTGGAGGACTGTGTGGAAGCAATCAGTGACCTCCTACTTCCCATTAACGACTTCTCCCAGTGCTTGGACAGATCTTCTTGATTAGTTTCACGCCTTAGGGCTTCTGCCCGGCAAGGTACACTACAGGAGGCTACTTAGGATAGAGTGTCAGGTGTGTTAGCTTCAGCACTAATGAATATGTATTTGTTTCTCATGTATACATAGATGTTCACGAACTAAACATTTGTGTGTGCCATATAGATTGGAAGAGGAGTCACTCATATGCATAGCCATGAGAGTTGATAGCCTCTCTGTGTGAGTGTGCATGTGTGTGCAAGAGGTATTAATTGTGTGTGTGTGTGTGTGTGTGTGTGTGTGTCGCGTGTCTTTGTATCTTGTCTTGTGTGTGTGTGAGTCTGTGTGTGTGTGTTTTGCGACAGAGAGAGAGACAGAGAGACAGAGAGAGAGTGCAGTGGGAAATAAACCCAGAGCAAAAGGGATCCTTTGGCAGCAGAAAGCTAAGACCCCCATTGCCCTGGATCCAAGAAATGGAAAGCTGTGGAGCGGCTTTTGGGATCTGCACCAGTGTGAACACCTGTGAGCGCTAGTTAGTGAGAAAGGGCCCAGGCACGTCAGAAGCGGTATGGCAGCGTGTGCAAGACAGTATATCAGGCTCGAACAGAAATCCACTTTCCGACAGGACTCAACTTGCTGGGGTAGAGAATGTATCTCCCCACCCTCCATGCACTTTACTTAGTAGAGCCCAGAGCAGATTCTCAACTTATTTATTTATTTACTTATTGATTGATTGATTGATTGGCTTGATTGATTTGACTTCCCTCTGCTTTTGTGAGAGCATGTGCAGTCTCTGGCAGTCCCTGAGTTGAAATCCTACAGAGCAGGCTATCCCGAGAGCCCCCAACAAAGACCAAGAAGCCCCCATTGCCAGAGCTGCGCCTGGAAGCAGGCAGGCTGTGAACCCAGGTTGGCCAGTGGGCTCTGAAAATTCGGGCTGAGTTTCTGGTGATTAGTAGGTGGCCCAGACAAACAGAGAAGTCAGAAGGGCGGACCCAGAACCAGCAGCCTCGAGCAAGCTGACTAAGGCAGATTGAGTAAAGTGGTCAGCCCCTGTGTATATATCTAGGGTGGGATGCCCCTCTGGTAGAGGCAAAGAGAGGCAGCAGCAGGCTGGAAGACTCCCAACAGCCTAGCCCAGAATCTGCTGAAAGAGACACGGGTATACCAGAGGAAGGGAAAGAGCAGTGGGCGTACTGTCTGCCGGTGGGGCCCAGTCCTGTCGACCGTGGACATGGGAGGGGCTACAAGCTCCCCAGGGCAGCCTGCAGAAGCTGTGTGATCGCCTGTTCACGGAGACAGAACCACATAAGCTCTACAAGGCCCTGAAGAAACTCGCCTCGTTAGCCTGTCTGAACCTCCTGGCAGAGATAGGCTTCAGGCAGACCATCAAGATCTTGAGGAAACAGCAGCTGCTGGTGCCCATACGCCAGGGACTTATGGCGGCCAAATGAGTGGGAGAGTTCCCGCTGGGTCCCAGGTCTGGCCGGGACCTCTCCCCCTGACTCTGCTGTGGTGCTGGCGAGAAGGCAGAGCAGGAAGCATTTATCTCGACAGAGGAGACCCAAGCATCCACGTCCAGGGGGCCAGGACAAGCCGGGCAGAGGCCTTTGCAGCTGAGCAGCAGCAGGCTGGAGCCCCAGCAGAGGGCAACACATGCCAGAGGCCAGAGGCAAGGGGCGGCTTACAGTGAAAGCCTGGAGCCAGCAGCCAAGAAGATCCGAAGGTGCAGACAGGGCGCTCTCCATGGTCCCAGGAGGATGGCGCGCCCCGGCTCTTTGGGGGCTTGCCCCGCTCTGACCACGCCATACCCCCCTGGGGTCAGACCCTCTTGGGAGCCAGACTGACCAAGAAGTGCAGCTGGCGCCTGTCAGGGTGGATTCAAGGCCGCCTGTCACATAGGTCCCCAGAGGCCCAGTTCTCTCCAGCAGGAATGGCAGCCAGAAGGGCTCCTCCTTTCCAAGATCTAGTGGGCACGTGGGATGTTCACTGCCAAGCCCACGGAGGCCATTGCAGCCCATGCAGCTGGTCTGGCTTGAACAACCTGCTCTCAAGGTCCTACAAGCCAAAGGCCTTTGAAGCGCCACAGCCAAGGAGCCCAGAAGCGGGCGTGGTGCATGAGGGGCGAGACTGAGACCACAGCCAGAATGAGACCAGGCACAGCGGCAGATGGAGGAGGCAGACCAGAGGCTGAGGCTGCAAGCCATCACAGCCGCATCCGGGCAGACAGGCCAAGCTGCAAGCACGCCAGACAAACCAAGATGATGCCTTCTTCCACCCAGGCCAGGAGCCCAGGCCGGCCGGAGGTGCCGGACCCCGGCCCGCGGGGGCCTCCTCCAGGCGCACCTCCTCCCCAGGCCTCTGCCCACGAGCCTTGGCGGGCTCTGCAAGCCCAGGCTAGAAGAACCCGCCCCTCATAACCAAGGCTCTCGGGATTATCTGGCGGTTCTCTCACCGGTGAACTGAAAGGACACTCTCTGCTCAGGCATGTCTTAGGGCGCCCGGCAATGGACACACCACCGCTTCCCTCACGGAAAACCCAAGCTTTCCAGAGCTTGCACCTGCAGATCGCTTGGAGCTCTGGGGACACTCTCTGGAGGCCTGCTGGCCTGATCTCCACACCCTTTGGCGGGTTCCACCCACCGGTGGGAGCCCTGGACTGCAGCCATCTTCCCAGAGGAAGCCTCCGTCCTCCATCGGCTCTGAACATCCACTACCCAGCGACTCTGGCCAAGGCTCAAGGTCTAGGCTTCAGGAAGAAGACCAGCACCCACACCTCAACTCACACCTACGCCTTCCTCCCACTTGGACTCACTGCGAACCACGCCACCCACTGATGCACACCTTTGTGATTTGGAAGGGAAGGATGGATTTCCTGGAATTCTCACCCTCTTCACAGAGGACTTGTGTGGAAGCAATCATTGACCTCACTTCCATTAGGCTTCTCCCAGTGCTTGGACAGATCTTCTTTCCAGAGTTAGTTTTCCATGCCCAGGGCTTGCCCACCTTAAGGTACACCACTGCCCGAGAGAACTACTTAGGATAAGTGTCAGGTGTGTTAGCTAAGCACTAATGAATATTGTGTTCATTTCTCTCCTTTGTATACATAGATGTTCACGAATAAACATTTGTGTGTATATACATATGATTGGAAAGGAGTCACTCCCTTATGCATAGCCATAGAAGTTGATAGCCTCTGTGTGAGTGTGCATGTGTGTGCAAGAGATTGTGTATTATTAATGTAGTAATATTGTGTGTGTGTGTGCAATGCGTGTCTTGTCTTGCGTGTGTGGAGTCTGTGTGTGTGTTTGAGACAGAGAGAGAGACAGAGAGAGAGACAGAGAGAGTGCAGTGAAATAAACCAGGCAAAAAAGGGATCCTTTGGCAGCCCAGAAAGCTAAGACCCCATTGCCCTGGATCAGAAGAAATGGAAAGCTGTGGGCCGACTTTTGGGATCTGCACCAAGTGTGAACACCTGTGAGCGCCTAGTTGGTGAAAAGAAGGGTGAGCCGTCAAGCGGTATGGCAGGCGTGCAAGACAGTATATCAGGCTCGAGCGAAATCCACTTTCCCCGACAGGCTCAACTTGCTGGGGTGAAAGAATGTGTCTCCCTCCATGCACTTTGCGAAGTGGGCCCAGAGCAGATTCTCAGCTTATTTATTTATTTACTTATTGATTGATTGATTGATTGGCTTGATTGATTTAACCCTCTGCTTTTGTGCTTGAGCATGTGCAGTCTCTGGCAGGCTCCTGAAGTTGGCGTCCTACAGAGGAGCAGGCCAGGCCCCAACAAAGACGCGAGGAAGCCCCCATTTGCCAGAGCTCGCCTGGAAGCAAGGCAGGGCTGTGAACCCAGTGCCGGCCAGAGTGGGCTCTGGCGTCAGAAAACAGGTTTCCTGAGGCGGTGGGTGGGGCGTGGCGGGCAAGCAGAAGTCAGAAGGCGGGCCCAGAACCAGCAACCTCGACGTGACTGGGCAGATTGAGCCAAGGCGTGGTCCAGCCCTGTATATATATCTGGGGTGAGATCGCCCCTCCACAGTGAGGGCAAAGAGGCAGCAGGCTGGAAGACTCCCAGCAGCCTAGCCCAGAATCTGCTGAAAGAGACACAGGTAGCCACCACCAAGAGGAAGGAAAAGAGCAGTCCGGCGTACTGTCTGCCCGGTGGGGCCCAGTCCTGTCTCGACACCGTGGACATGGAAGCTGGCTCTTCCAGGCAGCCCTGCAGAAGCTGTGTGATCGCCTGTTCCACGGGAACGAGCCACGCCAAGCTCTACAAGGCCCTGAAGAAGCTTCGCCTCCGTGCCCAGCACTGTCTGAACCTCTGGCGGGACTAGGCTTCAGGCAGACCATCAAGATCTTGAAACAGCAGCTGCTAGTGCCCTTCGCCAGGAACTTGGCCAAATGGTGGGAGAGTTCCCAGCTGGGTCCCAGGTCACAAGCGGGACCCACTCTCCCCCTGACTCTGCCTTGGTGCTGGCGAAGGCAGAGCAAGGAAAAATTATCTCGGCAGAGGGGCCCAAGCATCCACGTCCAGAAGGGCCCAGGACAAGCGGGCAGAGGCCTTGCAGCTGAGCAGCAGGCCAGGCCCCAGCGAGGCGAAGCACATGCCAGAAGGCCAGAGGCAAGGGCTTGCAGTGAAAAGCCTGGAGCCAGCAGCCAGAAGATCGAAGGTGCAGACAGGGCGCTCTCCCGCCCGGGTCCAGGAGGATGGCAGCGCCCGGCTCTTTGAGAGCTTGCCCCAACTCTGACCGCGCCCGCTACCCCCTGGGGGTCGGAGCCCTCTTGGGGCCAGACTGACCAAAAGTGCAGCTGGTAGCCTGTCAAGGAATTGGATTCAAGGCGCCTGTCTCACGCCCAGGTCCCAGGAGGCCGTTCTCAGCAGGAATGGCCAGAAGGGCTCCTCTTTCCCAAGATCTCGTGGGCACGTGGGATGTTCACTGCCAAGCCACGGAGGGCCATTACAGCCCATGCAGCTGATGCAACCGGCAACCTGCTCTCAAGGAATCTCCCAAGCCAAGGAGGCCTTTGAAACGCCACAGCAGGCAAGAGCCCGGGCGATGGGCACGCGGGGGGCAGAGACTGAGACCCAGCCAGGGAATGAGACCAGACACAGCGGCAGATGGAGGGAGGCAGACCAGGGGCAGGGCTGCAAGCCATGCAGCCCGCATCGAACAGGCTCAGGCCAAAAGCTGCAAGCACGCCCGACAAACCAAGATGGTCACCTTCTTCACCCAGGCCAGGAGCCCGAAGCCAGCCCGGGTGCCCGGGACCCCAGCGAGGCCCTCTCGGCGCACCTCTCCCCAGGCCTCTGGCCACGGCCCATCCAGCGGGCTCTCTGCACCAAGCCCCAGGCTGAAGAGACCCGCCCCCCTCACTCTTAAGGCTCTCAGTTATCACAACCCGGTTCTCTCACAGTGAACCCCAGAAGGACACTCTCTGCTCAGGCATGTCTTGGGGCCTTGGCAATGGACACACCCACCTTCCTCACACGGAAGCAAGCTTCCAGAGCTTGCACCTGGGATCCGGCTTGGAGCTCTGGGGACACTCTCTGAGGCCTCGGCTGATCTCCCACACACACACCCTTTGGCGGTTTCCACCTGCGTGGGAGCCTAGGCTGCAGCCATCTTCCCAGAGGAAGCACTCAGTCCTCCATCAGGCTCACAGACATCCACTACCCATGACTCTGGCCAAGGCTCAAGGTCTAGGCTGGAAGAAAAGACCAGCACCCACACCTCAACACACCTCGCCTTCACCTCCCAACGGACTCACTGCCAGACCATTACCCACTGATGCACACCTTTGTGATTTGGAAGGAAGGATGGATTTCCTCAGATTCTCACCCCTCTTTCTGGAGAGGACTGTGTAGAGCTTAATCATTGACCTCACTTCCCATTGCGACTTCTCAGTGCTTGGACAGATCTTCTTTCAGAGTTAGTTTTTTCCGCGCCTTAGGGCTTCGCCCACGCCAAGGTACACCACTGCCCGAGGGAGAACTACTTAGGATAAGTGTCAGGTGTGTTGCTTCAGCACTAATGAATATTGTGTTCATTTCTCTCCTTGTATACATAGATGTTCACGAATAAACATTTGTGTGTATACATATGATTGGAAAGAGAGTCACTCCTTATGCATAGCCATAGAGAGTTATTAGCCTCTGTGTGAGTGTGCATGTGTGTGCAAGGGTGTGATGTGTGTGTGTGTGTGTGTGTGTGTGTGTGTGTGTGCGTGCGTGTGCGATGCGTGCGTGTGTGTGTGGTCTGTGTGTGTGTGTTTGGGATTCAAACAGAGAGAGAGACAGAGAGAGAGACAGAGAGGTGCAGTGGGGAAATAAACCAGAGCAAAAAGGATCCTTTGGCAACTGAAAGCTAAGACCCATTGCCCTGGATCAGAAGAGAAATGGAAAGCTGTGGGCGGCTTTTGGGATCTGCACCAGTGTGAACACCTGTGAGCGCCTAGTTGGTGAAAAAGAAAGGGCCCAGGCCGTCAAGGGAAGCGTTGCTATGGCAGGCGTGCAAGACAGTATATCCAGGCTCCGAGCAAGAAATCCGCTTTCCCGGCAGGCTCAACTTGCTGGGGTGAAGAGAATGCTGTCTCCCCACCTCCATGCTCTGCGAAGTGGAGCCCAGAGCAGATTCTCAGCTTATTTGTTGTTACTTATTGATTGATTGGGATATTGATTAACAGTATTGATCTTTCTGTGGCAGTGCAGCAGCAGTGCAATTCTGGTGAGGCTCCTGAGTTGGCGTCTACAGAGGGGGCAGGCTGTCCCAGGCCCCAACAAAGACCTTGAGAAGCCCCATTTGCCCAGAGCTCGCCTGGAAGCAAGGCAGGGCTGAACCCCGGGATTCGGCCAGAGTGGGCTCTGGCGTCAACAAGGTTTCCTGAAGCGGTGGGCGGGCGTGGCCCAGGCAAGCAGAAGTCAGAAGAGGCGGGCCCAGACCAGCAGCCTCGACGCTGACTGGGCAGGTGAGCCCAAGGCGTGGTCAACCCCTGTATATATCTACCAGGAGTAAGGGATCGCCCCCTCCACAGTGAGGCAAGAGAGGCAGCAGGCTGGAAGACTCCCAGCAGCCTAGCCCAGAATCTGCTGAGAAGAGACACAGGTAGCCACCACCAAGAGGAAGAGGAAAAGAGCAGTCCGGCGTACTGTCTGCCGGTGGGGCCAGTCCTGTCCTCGGCAAAGTGGACATGGAGGGGCTGGCTCTTCCCAGAGCAGCCCTGCAGAAACTGTGTGATCGCCTGTTCACGGAGACAGAGCCCGCGCAAATGACTCTACAAAGCCCTGAAGAAACTTCGCCTCCGTGCCCAGCCTGTCTGAACCTCTGGCAGAATGAGCTTTGGGCAGACCATCAAGATCTTGAGAAACAGCAGCTGCTAGTGCCCATAGCCAGCCAGGGACTTAGCGGCCAAATGATGGGGAGAGTTCCCAGCTGGGTCCCAGGTCTGGCGGGACCACTCTCCCCTGACTGCCTTGGTGCTGGCCCGAGAAGGCAGAGCAGGGCATCTCGGCAGAGGGCCCAAGCATCCGTCCAGAGGGAGCCCAGGACAAGCGGTGAAGGCCTTGCAGCTGAGCAGCAGCAGGCCAGGCCCCAGCGGCGAAGCACATGCCAGAGCCAGAGCGAGGGCGAACTTGCAGTGAAAGCCTGGAGCCAGCAACCAAGAAGATCCGAGAAGGTGCAGACAGGGCGTCTCCAGCGGGTCCCAGGAGGATGGCAGCGCCCGGCTCTTTGGGGGCTTGCCCAACTCTGACCGCCCGCTACCCCTGGGGTGGAGCCCTCTTGGGGCCAGCTGACCAAGAGTGCAGCTGGGCCTGCTCAGGGTGGATTCAAGGCGCCTGTCATGGAGTCCCAGGAGGCCAGATTCTCCAGCAGGAATGGCCAGGGGCTCCTCCTTTCCCAAGATCTCGTGGGCACGTGGGATGTTCACTGCCAAGCCACGGAAGGCCATTGCAGCCCATGCAGCTGGTGTGAACAACCTGCTCTCGGGAATCTCCCAAGCCAGGAGGCCTTTGAAGCGCCACAGCCAAAGGCAAGAGCGGGCATTAGGCCGCGCGGGGGCGAGACTGAGACCCACAGCCAGAATGAGACCAAGACCTGGCGGCGGGTGGAGGAGGCAGACCAGGAGCTGAGGCTGCAAGCCATCACAGCCGCATCCGGGCAGACAGGCCAGAAGCTGCAACACGCGCCGACAAACCAGATGGTCACCTTCTTCACCCAGGCCGGGCAGGCCGGCGGGGTGCCGGACCCCCCGGCGCGAGGCCCTCCTCCGGCGCACCTCCTCCCCAGGCCTCTGGCCCTGGCCATCCAGCGGGCTCTCTGCACAAGCCCAGGCTAGAAGACCCGCCCCTCATAACCAAGAGCTCTCGGGATATCTGCTCAGTTCTCTCTCACGGTGAACTGAAGGACACTCTCTGCTCAGGCATGTCTTAGGGCCTTGGCAGTAGTTACTACAGCTTCCCTCACGGAAAGCAAGCTTTCCAGAGCTTACCTGGGATCATGGAGCTCTGGGACCTCTCTGGAGGCCTCATGACCTGATCTCCACACCCTTTGGTGGGTTCCACCCACCCGTGGGAGCCTAGGCTAAGCCATCTTCCCAGGAAGCCTCCGTCCTCCATCGGCTCACCAGACATCCACTGCCATGACTCTGGCCAGGCTCAAGGTCTGAGCTTCAGGAAGAAAGACCAGCACCCACCCCTCCCAACTCACCCACCTCATGTACTCCCAGCGGACTCACTGCCAGACACAGCCCTACTGATGCACACCTTTGTGATTTGGAAGGGAAGGATGGATTCAGGTCTCACCCCTCTTCTGGAGGACTGTGTGGAAGCAATCATTGACCTCTTCCATGCGACTTCTCCAGTGCTTGGACAGTCTTCTTTCCAGAGTTAGTTTTCCACGCCTTGGGGCCGCCCGCGTAAGGTACACCACTGCCGAGGGAGAACTACTTAGGATAAGTGTCAGGTGTGTTAGCTTCAGCACTAATGAATATTGTGTTCATTTCTCTCCTTTGTATATACATAGATGTTCACGAATAAACATTTGTATTATATACATATGATTGTATACATATGATTGTATGTATACATATAGTGTATACATATGATTGTATGTGTGTGCTCATATGATTGTGAGTCTGTGTGTGTGTTTGAGACAAACAGAGAGAGAGACAGAGAGAGACAGAGAGTGCAGTGGGAAATAAACCAAACAAAAGGATCCTTTGGCAACAGAAGCTAAAAACCCCTTGCCCCGGATCCAAAAAAAATGGAAAACTGTGGGCGGCTTTTGGGGTCTGCACCGGTTTTGAACACCTGTGAACCCTAGTTGGGTGAAAAAAAGGGCCCAGGCCGTCAAAGCGGTATGGGGGCGTGCAAAAACAGTATATCCCGGCTCGAAAAAAATCCCCCCGACAGGCTCAACTTGCTGGGGTGAAAGGGAAAGTGTCTCCCCACCCTCCATGCACTTTTGGAAATGGGCCCCGAGCAGATTTCAGTATTTTTTGTTACTTATTGATTGATTGATTGATTGACGTTGATTTGACTTCCCTCTGCTTTTGTGAGCATTTTGCAGTCTCTGGCGGCTCCTGAAGTTGGCGTCCTACAGAGGGGGAGGCTTCCCCAGCCCCCAAAAAAGACCCCGCAGGGAAACCCCCCCTTTGCCCGGCTCGCCTGGAAGCAAGGCAGGGCTGTGAACCCCGGGGGTTTGGCCAAGGGGGGGCTCTGGCGCGAAAAAAGGGTTTCCCCGGCGGTGGGCCGGGGCGTGGCCCAGGCAACAGAAGTCCCGAAAGGGGGGCCCAAAAAACAGCCTCGGCCCGGCTGGGGGTTTTGGGGCGTGGTCCCGCCCCCGTATATTATGGGGGATGGCCCCCCCACAGGGAAAAAGGGGGCCCGCAGGCTGGAAGGCTCCCCGCAGCCCGGCCGAAACTGCTGAAAGACACAGGTAGCCACCACCCGAGGAAGGGAAAAAAAGCAGTCCCACGTACTGTCTGCCGGTGGGGCCCGTCCTGTCCACGGCCGTGGGACATGGGGCTGGCCCTTTAGGGAGCCCCTCAGAAGCTGTGTGATGCCTGTTCAGGGGACAGAAACCCCCAAAACTCTAAAAGGGCCCCGAAGAAACTTCCCTCCGTGCCCAGCCTGTCTGGCCTCCCGGCAGAGATGGGGTTCCCGGCAGAAAAATAAGATCTTGGGGCAGCAGCTGCTGGGGCCCTTCGCCAGGGACTTGGCGGGCCTGGTGGGGGGTTGTGGGGCCCAGGTCTGGCCGGGGCCCCTCCCCCGACTCTGGGTGTGGCGGAAGGCAGGCAAAAAACATCTCCCCAGAGACCCAAGCATCCGTCCAGAGGGCCCCGGGAAAAACCCCGGGGAGGGCCGCAGCTGAGCAGCAGCAGGCCCCGGCCCCCGCAGGGGAAGCACTTTCCAGGGCCAGAGGCGGGGGAGCCAGTGGCCTGGGCCGGGGGCCAGAAGATCCGGGAAAGGGGCAGACGGGGCGCTCTTGGGGCCCAGGAGGATGGCCCCCGGCCCCGGGTCTTTGGGGCGCCCCGCTCACCCACGCCCGCTACCCCCGGGTCCCCGGGCCCCCCTTGAGGGGCCCGACTGACCAAGGCAGCTGGCGCCTGTCAGGGTGGAAATTTAAGGCAGCCTGTCAGAGGGCCCCGGGGGCCCGTTCTCCCGCAGGAAAAGGGCCCGAAAGGGGTCCTCCTTTGGGTCTGGGGGGCCTTGGGTGTTCACTGCCAAAACCACGGGGGGCCATTGCGGGCCCCTCAGCTGATCAACCCAACAACCTGCTCTCCAAAAATCTCCCCCAAAAGGGGGCCTTTGAAACCGCCCCCAGCCCAAAGGCCCAAGGCCCCCGCATTAGGACAGGGGGCCCGACTGAGACCCGGGCCCGGGAAAGGGGACCAAAAACGGGCAGATGGGGGGAGGCAGACCAGGGCTGAGGCTGCAAGCCCCTCACAACCCGCATCCGGGGCAGACAGGCCCCGAAGCTGCAACACGCCGAAAACCAAATGGTCACCTTTTCCCCCCAGGCCAGGAGCCCAGGCCCGGCCCCGGGGGGGACCCCCGCGCGAGGCCCCCCTCGGCACCTCCTCCCCCGGCCTCTGGCCCGGCCCATCCAGGGACTCTGCACCCAAACCCCCGGCTGAAGAGACCCCCCCCTCCCCGGCCGGCTCTCCCGGGGTTATACAACCCCGGTTTCCCCTCACCGGGGGAACCCCCCCGAAGGACACCCCTGCTCAGGCATGTCTTTGGGGGGCCCGGCAATGGAAAACCCCCCACCTTCCCTCAGGGGAAAAAAAAAGCTTTCCAGAGCTTCCTGGGATCCAGCTTGGGCTCTGGGGACCTCTCTGGAGGCCTCGCGGCTGATCTCCACACACCCTTTGGGCCGGGTTCCCACCCACCCGTGGGGCCCTAGGCTGCAGCCATCTTCCCAGAAGGCATCAAGTCATATTAAACACCAGGCAATCATTTACAGCAGCTCAGCCGGCTCAAGGTCTGGGCTTCAGGGAAGAAGAGACCAGCACACACACTCAACTCCCACACCTCGCCTTACTTCCGCGGACTCACTGTGGGTCACGCCCACCCACTGATGCACACCTTTGTGATTTGGAGAGAAGGATGGATTTCCTGGAATTCTCACCCCCCTCTTCTGGAGGAGACTGTGTGGAAGCAATCATTGACCTCACTTCCATTGCGACTTCTCCAGTGCTTGAGACAGGTGTCACTTCTTTCAGAGTTAGTTTCCACGCCTTAGGGCTTCATGCGCCAAGGTACACCACTGCCCGAGGAGAACTACTTAGGATAAGTGTCAGGTGTAGCTTCGGCCACTAATGAATATTGTGATGCATTTCTCTCCTTTGTATACATAGATGTTCCGCGAATAAACATTTGTGTGTATATACATATGATTGGAAGAGAGTCACTCATATGCATAGCCATGGGAGTTGATAGCCTCTGTGTGAGTGTGCATGTGTGTGCAAGGGTGTGTGTGTGTGTGTGTGTGTGTGTGTGTGTGTGATAACGTCTTTGTGTGCGTGCGTCGTGTGTGTGTGAGAGTCTGTGTGTGTGTTGAGACAAACAGAGAGACAGAGAGAGACAGAGAGGTGCAGTGGGAAATAAACCAGAGCAAGGGATCCTTTGGCAACCCAGCTAAGACCCCATTGCCTGGATCAGAAGAGAAATGGAAAGCTGTGGGCGGCTTTTTGGGATCTGCACCAGTGTGAACACCTGTGAGCATAGTTGAGTGAAAAGAAGGGCCCAGGCCGTCAGGCGGTATGGCAGGCGTGCAAAGACAGTATATCCAGGCTCCGAAGAGCAGAAATCACTTTCCCCCGACAGGCTCAGCTTGCTGGGGTGAAAGATGTGTCTCCCCACCCTCCATGCGCTGCCCGAAATTGGAGCCCAGAGCAGATTCTCAGCTTATTTATTTATTTACTTATTGATTGATTGATTGATTGACTTGATTGATTTGACTTCCCTCTGCTTTTGTGTGAGCATCATTGCAGTCTCTGGCAGGCTCCTGAAGTTGGCGATCTACAGGGGAGCAGGCTATCCGAGCCCAACAAAGACAGAAGCCCCATTTGCCAGAGCTGCGCCTGGAAGCAAGGCAGGGCTGGCGAACCCGGGGATTCGGCAGAGTGGGCTCTGGCGTCCAGAAAAACAGGTTTCCTGAAGCGGTGGACGAGGCGTGTGGGCAAGCAGAAGTCAGAAGGCGGGCCCAGAACCAGCAACCTCGGCCGCTGACTGGAGCAGATTGAGCCCAAAGGCGTGGTCAGCCCCTGTATATATCTAGAGGGGTAGGGATCGCCCTCCACAGTGAGGCAAGAGAGGCCTTAGGCTGGAAGACTCAGCAGCCTAGCCCAGAATCTGCTGAAGAGACACAGGTAGCCACCACCAAGGAAGAGGAAAGAGCGGTCCGGCCGTACTGTCTGCCGGTGGGGCTGATCCTGTCTCGGCCGTGGACATGGAGGCTGGCGCTCTTCAGGCAGCCCTGCAGAAGCAATGTGATACGCCTGTTCACCAGGAGACAGAGCCACGCCAAGCTCTACAAGGCCCTGAAGAAACTTCGCCTCCATTAGCAACCTGTCTGAACCTCTGGCAGAGATAGGCTTCAGGCAGACCATCAAGATCTTGAGAAACAGCAGCTACTGAGTGCCCAGCCGCCAGGGACTTGGCGGCCAAATGGTGGGAGAGTTCCCAGCTGGGTCCCAGGTCAGCCCGGGACCCTCTCCCCTGACTCTGCCTTGGTGCTGGCGAGAAGGCAGAGCAGGAAGAACATCTCGGCAGAGACTGGCATCCGATCAGAAGGCCGAGACAAGCGGGCAGAGGCCTTTGCAGCTGAGCAGCAGCAGGCCAGGCCCCAACAGGGGCCCAGCTTACATGCCGAGGCCAGAGAGCAAGGGGCAGCTTGCAGTAGCCTGGGCAACAGCCAAGAAGATCCGAAGGTGCAGACGAGGGCGCTCTCCAGCAGACCCCCAGGATGGCGGCGCCCGGCTCTTTGGGGCTTGCCCCAACTCTGGCCACGCCAGCTACCCCTGGGGTCGGAGCCCTCTTGGGGCCAGACTGACCAAGAAGTGCAGCTGGCGCCTGTCGGGGTGAATTCAAGGCGCCTGTCACGCAGGTCCCAGGAGGCCCGTTCTCCGCAGGAATGGCCAGAAGAACCTCCCTCCCAAGATCTCGTGAGCACATTGGGATGTTCACTGCCAAACCGGAGAGGCCGTGCAGCCCATGCAGCTGATGCAACAGAACAACCTGCTCTCAAGGAATCTCCCAGCCAGGAGGCCTTTGAGCCGCCACAGCCCAAGGAGCAGAGGCGGGCGTGGGCGCATGGGGGCGAGACTGAGACCACAGCCAGAATGAGACCAGAACACAGCGGCCCAGATGGAGGAGGCAGACCAGGAGGCTGAGCTGCAAGCCATCACAGCCGCATCCGGGCAGACAGGCCAGAAGCTGCAAACACGCCGACAAACCAAGATGGTCACCTTCTTCACCCAGGCCAGGAGCCCAGGCCAGCCGGAGTGCCGGACCCCAGCGCGGGGCCTCCTCCAGCGCACCTCCCCAGGCCTCCTGGCCTGGCCCATCCAGCGGGCTCTCACCACCGCCCCAGAGCTAGAAAGACCCGCCCCCTCATAGCCAGGCTCTCGGGATTATCACAACCGGTTCTCTCACGGTGAACCCCAGAAGGACACTCTCTGCTCAGAGCATGTCTTGGGGCCTTGGCAATGGACACACCCACGCTTCCCTCACGGAAAACCCAAGCTTTCAGAGCTTGCACCTGGGATCGCTTGGAGCTCTGGGGACACTTTCTCTCTGGAGGCCTCAGCGGCCTGATCTCCACACCCTTTGGCGGGTTCCACCCACCCGTGGGAGCCCTAGGCTGCAGCCATCTTCCCAGAGGAAGCACTCAGGTCACTCCTCGGCTCACCAGACATCCCACTGCCGCGACTCTGGCCAAGGCTCAAGGTCTAGGCTTCATGGGAAGAAAGACCAGCACCCCCTCCAACTCACACCTCGCCTTCACCTCCCCAGCGGACTCACTGCCAGTTAAGCCCACCCACTGATGCACACCTTTGTGATTTGGAAGGGAAGGATGGATTTCCTGGAATTCACCCTCTTCTGGAGAGGACTGTGTGGAAGCAATCATTGACCTCCACTTCCCATTAAACTTCTCCAGTGCTTGGACAGATCTTCTTTCAGAGTTAGTTTTCCTTGGAGCCATACACATACAGTCACACCACTGCCGAGGAGAACTACTTAGGATAAGTGTCAGGTGTGGTAGCTTCAGCACTAATGAATATTGTGTTCATTTCTCTCCTTTGTATACATAGATGTTCACGAATAAACATTTGTGTGTATATACATATGATTGTATACATATGATTGTATGTATACATATGATGTATACATATGATTGTATGTGTGTATATACACATATGATTGTGAGTCTGTGTGTGTTTGAAGACAAACAGAGAAGACAGAGAGAGAGACTTAGAGAGGTGCAGTGGGAAATAAACCAAACAAAAAGGATCACAGCATTGAAAGCTAAGACCCCATTGCCCTGGATCCAGAAATGGAAGAGCTGTGGGCCGGCTTTTGGGATCTGCACCAGTGTGAACACCTGTGAATGCCTAGTTGGTGAAAAGAAGGGCCCAGGCCGTCAAGGCGGTATGGCAGGCGTGCAAGACAGTATATCCAGGCTCCGAACGAAATCCACTTTCCCGACAGGCTCAACTTGCTGGGGTGAGAAGATGTGTCTCCCCCACCCTCCATGCACTGCGAAGTGGAGCCCAGAGCAGATTCTCAGCTTATTTATTTATTTACTTATTGATTGATTGATTGATTGACTTGATTGGTTGACTTCCCTCTGCTTTTTTGTGAGCATGTGCAGTCTCTGGCAGGCTCCTGAAGTTGGCGATCCTACAGAGGAGCAGGCTATCCAAGGCTAACAAAGACCTTGAGGAAGCCCATTGCCAGAGCTGCAGCCTGGAAGCAAGGCAGGGCACATGAACCCCGGGATTGGCCAGAGTGGGCTCTGAGTCAGAAAGCTGGAGTTTCTGAAGCGGTGGGTGCTGGGCAAACAGAAGTCAGAAGGGAAAGACCCCCAGAACCAGCAGCCTCGACGCTGACTGGGCAGATTGAGCCAAAGGCGTGGTCAGCCCCTGTATATATATCTAAGTGGGGATTAAGCCCCTCCACAGTGAGGCAAAGAGAGGCAGCAGGCTGGAAGACTCCCAGCAGCCTAGCCCAGAATCTGCTGAAGAGACACAGGTAGCCTACCAGAGGAAGAGGAAAGAGCAGTCCGACGTACTGTCTGCGGTGGGGCCCAGTCATCCTCGACACCGTGGACATGGGCTAGCTCTTCCCAGGCAGCCCTGCAGAAAGCTATTGGTGCCTGTTCAGGAGACAGAATAGCCAGCACTTAAATCTGCAGGCCTGAAGAAACTACGCCTCCGTGCCCAGCCTGTCTGAACCTCCTGGCGGGAATAGGCTTCAGGCAGACCATCAAGATCTTGTGAGGAAGCAGCAGCTACTGAGTGCCCTTCATGGCAGGAACTTAGGCGGCCAAATGGTCAGGAGGATTCCCAGCTGGGTCCCAGGTCTGGCGGGACCCACTCTCCCAGCTCTGCCTTGGTGCTGGCGAAAACGAAACAGGAAGAACATCTCCGGCAGAGAGACCCAGCATCCCGTCAGAGGAGCCCAGGACAAGCGGGCAGAGGCCTTGCAGCTGAGCAGCAGCAGGCCAGGCCCCAGCAGGGGCGAAGCACATGCCAGAAGGCCAGAGGCAGGGCGCTTGCAGTGAAAGCCTGGGCCAGCAGCCAGAAGATCCGAAGGTGCAGGCAGGGCGCTCTCCGGCGGGTCCCAGGAGGGGTGGCGGCGCCCGATGTAGAGGCTTGCCCCAGCTCTGACCACGCCCGCTACCCCCCTGGGGTCCGGAGCCTCTTGGGGCCAGACTGACCAAGTGCAGCTGGCGGCCTGTCGGGGTGGATTGTCCAAGGCGCCTGTCATGAGTCCCAGGAGGCCCGTTCTCCAGCAGGAATGGCCAGAAGGGCTCCTCCTTTCCAGATCTCGTGGGCACGTGGGATGTTCACTGCCAAGCCTGAGCCATTGCAGCCCTGCAGCTGATACAGCGAACAACCTGCTCAAGGAGATCTCCCAAGCAGGAGGCCTTTGAAGCCGCCACAGCCCAAGGAGCCCAAGAGCGGGCATTGGGCACGCAGGGGGGCCGAGACTGAGACCCCCACAGCCAGAATGAGACCAAGACACAGCGGCAGATGGAGGGGGGCAGACCAGGGC
>JAEOAE010003956.1:0-22855 GCA_036365155.1 Meriones psammophilus
AAGCAGGACTGAGCCAGGTGTGCCCACTATGGGATGTTATCAAGAGGCTGCCAGTGAGTCCATGTGCCATGCTGCCTCCTCGTCCACAAGCACAGTGAGCACAGAAGGCTGAGGTTGCGACATCACATTAAGGGGCCTGGATGGGGTCCTTGCCTGGTCCCTGGATGAGGCCACCAGCCTGGCCCCCATCTTTACCCTGGTTAGGGGGCTCTCTTGACCTTCATGATGAGCTCCTGTCATCTCAGGGTCCTTTTCCCTTTCCTCTCACTGTCCCCAGGGCTCCCTGCACCCACGCCCACTAAGTGTCTCTGCTCTGAGGTGCTAGGGGCAGAGTGTCTCTGAGTATGACTGACAGACCCCTGATTGCACACAGCAGGGAGATGTTGGTTTAAAGACTGTGTGGGTGAATGGCTGTTGCCTCCAGATGCAAGGAAACTGATCTAATTAGGGGTGTCCTCCTCAGTCTGTCCCATTTGCTGCCAGGGTGCTCTGATCAAGGCCCCCTCACATCCTCCCAGGGGCCAGCCATGACCGGGGTGGTCTCCAGCCTGTCAAAGGGACTACCCAAACCCAGGTTCTAATTTCTTCAAAAGAATCTCTCTTCTCTACCTCTCTGCCCTTGATCTCCTTCTCTCTCCCTCTCCTCTCTCTTTTCCTGTCTCCTCTCTCTCTCTCCCTTCCCTTTCTCACTTCCTCTCTTCCTTTGTCTCTCCTTCTATCCCTCTCTTCCTCACTCATTCTCTCCCTCTCTTCCTCTCTCCCTCTCTCTCCGTGTGTCTCTCTACCTGTGACTCTCCCTCTCTCTCTCCTTCTATTTCTCTCTCATGTTCAACTCTCTCCCTCTCTGTTCCTCCTCCCTCTCACTCCCTCTTTCATCCTCTCACCTCTCTCTCCCTCCCTAGCTCATCTTTTCCTCAGATTCTCCCTCTCCCTCTCTTCTTTTCTCCCTCTCCCTCTCTCTCCCCCTCTCTTTCACTCTCTCCTGCACTCTCCTTTTCTCTCTCCAGCTATCCCTATCTCTCTCCCTCTCTCTTCTCTCTCTCCATCTGTCCCTTTCTCTGTCCCACTCTCCTTCTCTTGCTCCCTCTCTCTCCCTCACTTCCCCTTTCTCCCCCTCTCTCCTTCTTTCTCCCTCTCACTCCATCTCTCTCTCTCTTTCCTTCTCAGTCCCTACCACTCTCTCTCCCTCTGTCCCTCTCTTCCTCTCTCTCTCCCTCTCTTCCTGTGGCTCCTTTCTCTCCTTATGCTCTTCCTTCCTCAATCACTTTCTCTACCTCTCTCACTCTCTCTTCCTCTCTCCCTTTCTCTCTCTCCCTTGATCCCTCTCACTATCTCTCACTCTCTCCCCCTCCCTCTCTTTCCCTCTGTCCCTCTCTCACCCTCTTGCTCACTCAGTCTCTCCCTTTCTCCATCTCTATCTCTCTCCCTCTCCCATTCTGCAACTCTCTCCCTCTATTTCTCTCTTCCCCTCCCTCTCACTTCCTCTTCTCTCCTTCTCTCCAGCTTTCTCCCTCTCTCACCCTCTCTCCCACTCTCCCTCCCTTTCACCCTCTGTATCTCCCTCTGTCTCCTTCTATGTTTATCCTTCTCCCCCTCTCTCTCTATGTCTCCTTCTCTCTCTCCCTCAAACTCTCTCACTGTGTCTCTTTCCCTGTGACTTTCTCCCTCTCTCTTCTACTCTTTCCTTGTTCATCTCTCTCTCTCTCTCTATTCCTCCCTCTCTCCTCTTCCTGTCTCTCACCCTCTGTTCCTCCTTCTCCCTCTCTCGTTCCCTTTCACTACCTTTCTCCCCCTCCCTCTCCCTCCATTTCTTTTTCCTTCTATCTCCCTCACACTCTCTCTCTTCCTCTTTCTTCCTCCCTCTCTCTTTCCCTCTCTACATATCTGCATATCTCTCCCTCTCCTTTCTCTCTTCATCTTTGTTCCTCTCACCCTCTCTCTCCCTCTATCTTCCCTCTCTCTTCCTCTTTCTCTCCCACTGTCTCCCTCCCTCTCTCTCCTTCTTTCTCCCACCCATTCTCTCTCTCTTTTACTCTCCCTATCACTCTATTTCTCTCCATTTCTTTCCTCTATCCCTCCTGATATACCTCTCTTCTCTCTCCCTCCTCACTCTCTCTCCCCCTCTCTCCCACTGTCTCCCTCCCTCTCTTTCCTTCTTTCTCTCCCATTCTCCTGCTCTTTCACTCTGTCACTCTCTCTCTCCCACATTCTCCTACTCCCTCTCTCTCTCCCTCTGTCTCCCTCTATCTCCCTCTCTCTCACTCCCTCTCTCTATTCCTCCCTATACCTCACTCTCCCTCTTTCTCTACCTATCTCCCTCTCCCTCGTTTTCCTCTCTTTTTCTCTCTCCCTCCCTCTTTCCCTGCCTCATGCTCTCTCCCTCTATCTCTACTTCTATCTCTCCCTCTCTCTCTCCCTCTCCCCATCTCTCTCCTTGTCTCCCTCTTTCTGTCACTCTCTTCCTCTCTCTCAGTGTGACTCTCTCTTCCTCTCCCTTTCTCTCCCTATGTTTCGCTTCCTGTGACCCTCTCTCTTTCACTCTCTCCTTGTCCATCCCTCCATCCCTCTCTCCCTCTCTCCCTCTCTCCCTCTGTCCTCCTCTTCCTCTCACTCCCCCTCTTGGTTAATCTTTCCCCCTCTCTCCCTCTCTGCATCTCACTCCCATTCTCCCTCATTCTCTCCCTCCCTCTCTCTCTCTCCATCTCTCTTCCTCTCTTTCCCTCTTTCTCCATCTCTCCCTCTTTCTTCCTCTCTCCCTATCTCTCCATTTTTCTCCTCTCTTCCTCTCTTCTTCTCTCTTACCCTCTCTTCTCTCTCCCTCACTCTCGTTCTCTCTCTCCAACCATCTCCCTCCCTCTCTCCCTGTCTTTCTCATTCTCTCTATCAGTCCCTCTGTCCCTCTGTCCCCTTCTCTCCTTCTCCCTCCTTCTCCCTCCCTCCCCCCTCTCTCTTTCTCTCTCCTGCTATTCCTCTCTCCTTGGCTCACTCTATTCCTCTCTCCCTGGCTCACTCTATTCCTCTGTCTCTCTTCATGTATGTCTCCCTCCTGCTTTCTCCTTCTATGGCTCTGTCTCCCTATATCTCCCTCTATTTCCCTCTGTCTCTCCCTCTCTCTTCCTCTCCCTCTACATCTCCATCTCTCAATTTCTCTACTCTCTCCCTCTCACCTTCTGTCTCTCCTTCTGTCTCTGTCTCTCTCCGTCTCCCCTCTCTCTTTCTCTCTCCCTCTCCTATGTCTCTATCCCTGTGAGTCTCTCTCTCCCTCTCTCTCTTCCATTCTCTCCTTCTGTCTCCCCCTCTGTCTCCCTCTCTCTCTCCATGTTCTCCCTCTCTCTCTCTTTCACTCTCCCTCTCCTTGTGTCTCTCTCCCTGTGAGTCTCTCTCCCTCTCTCTCTTCCACTCTCTCCTTGTCCATCCCTTCCCCTCTCTTTCCATCCGTACTTCTCTTCCTGTCTTTCTCCCTCTCTGTTCCTCCTTCTCCCTCTCTCCTACTCTCTTTCTTCCTTTCTTTCTCCCTCCCTCTCTCTATACCTCAGTTCCTCTCTCCCTATCTCTCTCTTTCTCCCTTCTCTCCATCTCTCCTCCTCTCTCTCCCTCACTCACTCTCTTTCTCCCTCCTATTGTCCCTCTCTCCTTTTCTTCCCCTCTTTCCTCCCTCCCTCTCTCCCTCTTTCCTCTCTCCCTAGCTCCCTCTCTTCCTGTCTCTGCCTGTGTATCTTCTGCCCATTTTCTCCTTTATGGCTCTCAGTTCCTCTCTCCCTATCTCTCTCTTTCTCCTTTCTCTCCTCCTCTCTTTCCCTAACTCTCCCTCTTTCTCCCTCCTATTGTCCCTCTTTCCCTCTGTCCCTCTCTCCTTTTCTCCCCCTCTCTCCTCCCTACCTCCCTCTCTCCCTCTTTCCTCTCTTCCTAGCTCCCTCTCTTCCTGTCTCTGCCTGTGTGTCTTCTGCCCACTTTCTCCTTCATGGCTCTCTCTTCCTCTCTCTCTTTCTCCCTTTCTCCCTTCCCTCTCTTTCCCCCTGTCTCCCTCTGTCCTACCCTAACCCTCTCTTTCTCAACCCCTCTTTCCCTCTCTCCTACCCACAACCTCTCTCTCACTCCCTCTCTACCTCTCTCTACCTCTCTCCCTCCCTCTCTTCCTCTCTCTTCCTCGACCCCCTCTCTCCAACTCTCTCCCTCTCCCTCTGTCCCCCTTTCTCTTCCTCTCTGTTCTTCCCTATCCCTCACTCTCCCTCTCTATCCCTCTCCCTTCCTCTCCTTCTCTCCCTCTGTATCCCTTCCTCTCTCACTCATTCTCTCCATCTCTCTCTCCCTCTCTCCTTCTCTCTCTCTCTTCCTCTCTCTCCCTCTCTCTCTCCCTCTCTTTCCCTCTCTCCAAATCTCTCCCTCCCTATTCCTCTCTCTCTTTCTCTCCCTCTCACTCACTCTCACCCTGTGTCTCCCTCTATCTCCCTCTCTCTTTCCCACTCTCCCTCTGTTACTGCCTGCAGCAACACCTGAATACTGCCTGAGTGAGAGCTGCTGGGGTGGGGGTGGTGGAGACAGACAACACAAGGAAGACACCAAGTCAAGGTTTCTGATCAAGGTGCCTTTTACTAAACATACACCAGCACTTATAAAGCAAAGGATCACAAGCAATTTTCTCATGGTAACAGCTCATCTTGGCAAAGCATCCGAGGATTCACTCAAGGTTACACAAAGTTTACTATCTGGTCCCAAGGGTTGCACGGAGTTTGTTATCTAGTTGTCATGAACAGAACACCCGCTGGAAAAGTTGCCAAGGTCAGTCTCTGAGAAACTGAACTTTAAGTGAGAAACATGTCTGCCAAGGCCAGGAGGCAAAACTCCATTAACCAGATTCCTTCATCCCTCTCTCCATCTCTCCCCTCATGCCCTCTTTGTACATCTATCCTCTCTCTCTCTTCCTCTCTCCCTATCTCTCTCCTACTATCCACATCTCTTCACTCTCCCTTTTTCTCTCCCTCTGTCCTCCTCTCTCTCTCCAACCATCTCCCAACCTCTCTCTCCCTCTTTCTCCCTCCCTCTCTCGCTCCCTCCATTCCTCTCTCCCTGGATTCCTCTATTCCTGTGTCTCTGTTCCTGTATGTCTCTCACCCACTTTCTCCTTTATGGCTCTCTCTACCTCTCTCTTTCTCCCTCTGTCTCCCTCTATCTCCTTCTCTCTCCCTCTGTCTGTGTCTTTCTCTCTCCCTCTCTTTCTCCATCTCTCGATCCCTCTCACTCTTTCTCTACTTAATCTATTCCCCTCTCTATCTCTCCTTCTCTCTCCCTCTCACCCTCACTCTTCCTTTCCATCTCTCTCTGCCTCTCTTTCCCTCCCTGCTGCTCTCTCACACTCCTTAGCCTCCTCTCTCCCTCTACCTCATCTACTCTCTCCCTCATTCCCTCTCTTTCCCTCTCTCCATTTCCCTCTCTCTCCCTCACTCTCTCTGTCCCCTTCTCTCTTCTCTATTACTCTCCGCTTCTCTCCCTCTCTCCCTCACTATTCCTCTCTTCATCTCCCTCTGACTCTGTCCCCCTCTCTCCCTCTTTCCTGTGCTCCAGCTCTCTCTCACTCTAGATCCCTCACTACCTCTCTCCCCTATCTCAACCACCCTCTCCCCCTCTTTCCCTCTCTCCCTCTCTCTAGCTCCCTCTCTATCTCTCTCTTCCTATTTCTCCTCTATCCCTCTCTTTCCCTCTCCTCAACACTCTCCCTCTCTCTCCCTATTCCCCTCTCTCTTCTTCTCTCTTTTCTCTCTCTCACTCTTCCTCTCTCTCTCTCCTTCTGTCTCTCCCTCTGTCTCCCTGTCTCTGTCTTTCTCCCTTCCCCATCTCTATCTCTCTTCTGTTTTCTTCCTGTCTCCCCCTCTCGCCCTCTCCCTTTCTCTCCCTCTTTCTCAGTGTGAGTCTTTCTCCCACTCCCTCTCTCCCTGTGCATCTCCCCCTCTGAATAGGTCCCGCTCCCTCTCTTCCACCCTGTCCATTTGCATCCCTCCCTCTCTCTCTTCCTCTATTCCTCTCTCACTCTGTCCTTCTCTTCCTGTGTCTCTCCCTCTATTTTCCCACTTCTTCCTCTCTCTCCCTCTCTCTCCTACTCTGTCCCTCTCACTCCATTTATTTCTCCCTCCCTCTCTCTGTCCCTCTCTTCCTCTCGCCCTATCTCTCTCTGTCTCTCTATTCCTCCCTTCTCTCTCCCACTCTCTCTCTCCCTGCCTCTTTCTTGCTCCTATCCTGCCTCTCTTTCCCTCTGTTCTTTTCCCCTTCTCTCTACCCCTCTCTTCTCTATTCCTGTGTCTCTCATCCTGTGTGTCTTCTGCACACTTTCTCCTTTATGGCTTTCTCTTACTCTAACTCTCCCTCTTTCTTCCTCTATCTACTTCTCTCTCTCTCCATCTGTCTGCCTCTGTCTCTCCCTTTCTCTCTTCCTCTCTCTCCCTCCCTCTCACTCTCTCTCTCCATCTCTCCCTCTCTTTCCCTCCCTCCTGCTTTCTCCCTTTCTCTAGCTCCCTCTCTCACTCCGTCTCCCCCCTCTTCCTCTCTCTCCCTCTATCTCCAACTCTCTCTCCCTCTCTCTAGCTGCTGCTCTCTTTCCCCCTCTCCCTCTGCCCCTCTCTTCCTCTCTGTTACTCCCTCTCCCACTCTCTTCCTTACTTTCTCCCTCTTTCTCTATCTCTCTCCCTCTCTCAGCCTCTCTCCCTCTTTCTCTATTTCTCTCTCCCTCACCCTCTCTTCCTCTTTACTGTTTTCTGTCCCCCTCTCCCTCTGTCACTCTCTTCCTCACTCTTCCTCTGTTCCTCGCTTTCCCTCTCTCGCTCTCTCCCTCTTCCTCCCTCTCTTTCCCTTCCTCTATCACTCTTTCTCTATCTTTCTCCCTCTCTGTCTTTCTCCCTCTATCTCAGTCTCTCTATCCCTCTCTCTCCCTCTCTCCCCCTCTCTTCCTCTCAGTCCCTCTCACTCCATTTCTTTCTTCCTCAATCTGTCTACATCTCATCCTCCCTCTCTCCCTCCCTCTCACTCTCTCCTTCTCCATCCCTATGTCTCTCTCACTGTGTGTCTCCCTTCCTCTCTATCTCTTTCCCTGGCTCTCTCTCTCGACCCCCTCTCCCTCTCGTCCTCTCTCCTTCACTCTCCCTCTCACCCTCACTCTTTCTCTCCCTCTCTCTCCACCTCTTTCCCTTTCTTTCCCTCCCTAACACTCTCTCCATCTCTGTCTCTGTGTTTGTCTCTCTCTCTCCCTCCCTCCCTCTCTCCATCTCAACCACTATCTCTCCCTCATTCACTCGCCTTCCCTTTCTTCCTCTCCCTCTATCTCTATCACTCTGTCTGCCTCTCTCTCTTCCTCTCTCCTCTCTCCTTCTCTCTTCCTCTATCCCTCACTCTTCCTCTCTCCATCTCTCTATCTCTCTCTCCCTCTCTTTCCTGCCCTCCAGCTCTCTCCCTTTCTCTCACTCCCTTACTACCTCTCTGCCTCTATCTGAAAATCTCTCCTTCTTTTCTCTCTCCCCCTCCATTTCTCTCTTGCTCTGTCTCCCTGTCTCAGTCTCTCTCCTTATCTCTCTCCATTTCTTTCTCCCTCAACCTCTCTCCCTCTCCCTCCCTCTCTCCTTCTATCTCTCCCTATTTGTTCCTCTCTTCCTCTCTCCATATCTCTTCTTCCCTATCCCTCACTCTCCTTCCCTCTCTCCCACTTTCTCTACCTATATCTCTCCCTCTCTCTATCTTTCTCCTTCTCTCTCCCTCATGCTTCCTTTCTTCCTCTCCCTAGCACTCTCTCCCTCTCTCTAGCTCCCTCTCTATTTCTCTTCCTCTCCCTATCTCTCCCTCTATCCCTCTTTCCCTCTCAACACTCTCACTCTCCCTCCCTATGCCTCTCTCTCCTTCCCTTTCTCTCTCACACACTCTTCCTCTGTCTCACCCTCTTTCTCCCTCTCTCTCCATCTGTCTTCTGCTCTCTTCCTGTCTCCCTCTCTCTCTCCCTCTCCCTTTTTACCCTCTGTTTCAGTGTGTCTTTCTCCCACTCTCTGTGCCTCTCTCCCTCTAACTAGCTCTCCCTCCCTCTCTTCCACTCTCTCCTTTTCCATCCATCCCACTCTCTCCCTTCTTTCCTCCTTCCCTCTCTCTTTCACTCTATTCCTTTCTTTCTCCCTCCCTCTCTCTATAGCTCACTTTCTCTCTCTCTGTCTCTCTATTTCTCCTTCCTCTCCTGCTTTCCTCCTCTCCCTCACTCTCCCTCGCTTGCTCCTTCCTATTATCCCTCTCTTTCCCTCTCTCCTTCTCTCTCTCCCTCTATTCCTCTCTCCATAGCTCCCTCTATTCCTGTGTCTCTCTTCGTGTGTGTCTTCTGCCCACTTTCTCTTTTATGGTTCTCTCTTCCTCTCTCTTTCTCTCCCTCCCTCTCTCTCACCACCTCTAGCTCCCTCTGGCCCACCCTCACCCTTTCTCTCTCCCCCTGTGTCCCAACCTCACCCTCCCTCTTACTCCCTCTCTACCTCTATCTCTACCTCTCTCCTACTCTCCCTCTCTCTTCCTCACACCCCCTCTTTCCCTCCCTCTGTCACTCTCTCTTCCCCTATATTGCTCACTCTCCATCTCCCTTCATCTCCTTCTCTCCCTCTGTCTCCTTCCTTCTCTCACTATTTCTCTACCTATCTCCCTGCCTTGCTTTCCCACTCTCTCCCTCTCCCTTCATTTCTCCTCCTCTCTCTCCCTCTCTTTCCCTTTCTCTAACCTTCTCCCTCCCTATTCTTCTCTCCTCTCTGTACTTCTCTTTCCCTCTCCCTTTCTCTCCCTCTCTCAGTGTGTCTCTCTGCCACTGCCTCTCCCCCTGGCTCCCTCCCTTTGACTATCTCTCCCTCTCTCTTCCACTCTCTCCTTTTCCATCCCTCCTTCTCTCTCTCCTTCTATTCTTTTCATCCTCTGTTTGCCTCTTCCTGTGTCTCTCCCTCTCTGTTCCTCTTTCTGCCTTTCTCTCCCTCTCTTCCTCTATCTTCACTCTCCCTCTCACTCCATTTCTTTCTCCCACACTCTCTCTTCTCTCTCGCGCTCTGCATTTCTCTCGCATTCTCCTTCTACCTCTCCCTCTCTTCTTCCCTATCCCTCACTTGTTGCGAGCCGCAAGAGTGCACGTGGACAACAGGATCCTTCTGCAGCAAGCTTTATTGCAGTCAAACGATGAAAGGAGGAAGACCCCGAGCCCCGAAGTGGCGCTGTTTATATAAGCCCTGCTCGTACCAGAGTGGTGTGAGATGACATATCATTCCCTGATTGGCTGCTCACCCATGGTGTGAGATGACGTATCATCCCCTGATTGGCTGTTCACCCATCACCCCATATGACGCCCCGGGCTGGGCTCTTGACAACAGTTGCCCAACGGTCATAACGGTTTACCAGTATTGAGGGCGGAAGCCAGCGCCATGGCAACCAAACCCCAGATCTCCACACTCACTCTCCCTCATATACTCCCTCTCTTTTCCTAGTTCCTCCTTTCTCCCTCTCTCTACCTCTCTCTCTCACTCTTTCTCTACTTATCTCTCCCCTTTCCCTCTCTCTTTCTATCTCTTTCTCTCTCCCTCACTCTTCCTCTCTGTGTCTCTCTACCTCTCTTTCCCTCCCTGCTGCTCTCTTGCTGTCTCTCCACCTCTTGTTTCTCTCTCCCTCTATCTCATCCACACTCTCCTGCAATCCCTCTGTTTCCCTCCCCCCCTCACTTTCCCTCCCTCCTACTCTCTCTCTTTCTCTAACTCCCTCTCTCCCTCTCTTTATCTCTCCCTCTATCCCTCTTTTCTTCTCAACTCTCTTACTCTCCCTCTCTCTCCCCGTCTCCCCCTCTGTCTCCCTCTCTCTGCCTTTCTCCATCTCCCCCTCTCTCTCACTTCTCTTCCACTCTCTCCTTTTCCATCCCTCCCTTTCTCTCTCACTATTACTCTTTCCCTCTGTCCTTCTCTTCCTGTCTCTCTCCCTCTCTGTTCCTCTTTCTTCCTCTCTTCCTCTTTCTCCCTCTCTCTCCTACTCTCTCCCTTCCTATCTCCCTCTCATGCCCTTTCTTTCTCCCTCCCTCTTTCTGTCCCTCTCTTCCTCTTTCCCTATATCTCTCTGTATCTCTATTTCTAATCCTACTCGGACTAGAGAATAGCAACATTGTGCTTTCGTAGTACAATGATGTCCTACTATGGTGCCTGAACTGTTGTTGCTAGCCTCGACCCACCTCTTCAGGCTTTATTTTTAGAACTCAGTAACAGAAAAGCTTGCTCAGCATTTCATGTGCATTTTCTCCCTGGTTCTTCTCACTAGCTGAATCCCATGGCCTTTTCCCCTGTTTAAGATTCTGTCCCTCTACCTTCATTGCTTATCTCCAGAGTCCAGTCAAAGTTCTCCCCAGCTTTATAAGACATATTTCAAACATTTAGGTTCCTGGAGAATATTTCAGTCTCTTTGAACTGCAAAAGTATTATAGCCCTTAAACAACAACAGAAGATTTGCTCTGTTTTATATATTTTTTGGTGTGTGTGTATAAATACTTGCATACCTGCACATATAAACACATATCAGAGAGAGTGCTAGAGTCAGGGGACAACTTCTTCTCCCTCCATGTATTTTTTTTTTTTTTTTCTTCAATGCAGTTTATTCAGGAACCTTGAACAATCATCTGACCCTGGGGAAATCCAGCCAACAGCTTAAATAGCCTCTGGGTAGCCAACCCCAGCGTGCCATGTGGGCAATGCAGATAGGTCCACATACATGGAAGCAAGCCAGATCCTCAGCCTTAGCCAAATGTGCAGTTGTTTGTGACAGAGAGCACTCACCATCGGGAAGGTGGAAGGCGGAAACCAGCTCCATTTTTAAGGCGCGGCATTACGCAGCTCTCTACACTTCCCCCTTTTTGTTTTAGACACATCAGGCAAGAGTAGAGGTCTGATCTCTGATATTAGAAATAAATTGGGACTTTGTACCGATGTTCATTTAGGTATCATCCACCCAAAGAGTATCAGACCCGTCAGATACCTTTTTCTCAGAGGCGGGACCTGGGGCATCAACCCGCATGCAATCAGACATGCTCTTCTCTGGGTCGAAAGCGGCTGACCCTGAGTGCAGTGCTTAGCCTTGCATCCTGAGCATAACATTTTAGCTTTTTATGGTAGCCAACCATGCTTGGGGAGACTGTCCTGCTTCAATGGCTGTAAAGGCCTGAATGATCATGGCTGCATTACACTGTTGTGAGACTCTAATCTTGTATATACAACACGGGCAAACCAGGGAGACCAACACCAGAAGGCATCAACAGGCACAGGGACCCAGCGAGGCATGCGAGTAACCTGGGCATATCTAAATTCACTAGCATTCCAGCATTGGGCAAAAAAGCAAGTATCATCACCACAATTACTTGGCTCTATCTGGCTAATAATGATTAAAAATGGGGGATACAACAAACAGGTGTGGGCTTATAGGAAATATTATGAGAAGCCTTAACCCCCTTGTTGGAACATCTTGCATCAGTTCTAGAACTGGCAGTGGTGTTGTCCGAGGTCTGAGTAGGTTCAGGAGACCATTGCCCCCAGGGGCGAGACATGTTCCATGTAAACTCCATGTTTTCCTCCACTTTTGAAAGTCATTTAAGGTTCTTAAATTATTTTTTTCCTTTTTCCTCAATTACACTTTATTCTTTCTGCATCCCCCTATAAGCCCTCCCAATTCCACCCTCCCTCCTCCCTCTGCATGCATGACACTCCCCAAGTCCACTGATAGGTGAGGTTCTTCTCTCGTTTCTGATCTTAGTCCATAAGTTCACATCAAAAGTGACTGCATTGTCCTCTACTATGGCCTGGTAAGGCTGCTCCCCCTCAGGAGGAGGTGACTAAAGAGCAGGCCAGTCAGATTATGTCAGAGGCAGTCCCTCTTCACATTACTATGTAACCCAATTGGACTCTGAACTGCCCTGGGCTACATCTGTGCAGGGGTTCTGGGTTATCTCTATGAATAGTCCTGGGTTGGAGTATGAGTCTCTGGGAAGTTCCCTGTGTTCAAATTTTCTTGTTCTGTTGCTCTCCTTGTGGAGACCCTGTCCTCTCCAGCTCTTACTATTTTACAGTTCTTACCTAAAATTCCATTCACTCTGCCCAACAGTTGCCCATCAGGCTCAGCATCTGCTTTGATAGTCTGTAGGGCAGAGGCTTTCAGAGGCCCTCTGTGGTAGGTTCCTAGGTTGTTTCCTGTTTTTTTCTTCTTCTGATGTCCATCCTCTTTGCCTTTCTGGATAGGGATTGGACATTTTAGTTAGGGTCCTATCTCTTGCTTAGTTTCTTTAGATGTGCAGGTTATAGTGGGTTTCTCCTATGTTGTATGTCTATATGAGTGAATATATACCATGTGTGTCTTTTTGCTTTTGGGACAACTAACTCAGGATGATCCTTTCCAGATCCCACCATTTACCTGCACATTTCATGATTTCCTTATTTTTCATTGCTGAGTAATATTCCATTGTGTAGATGTACCACATTTTCTGAATCCATTCTTCAGTTGAGGGGCATCTGGGTTGTTTCCAGCTTCTGGCTATTACAAATAAAGCTGCTACAAACATGGTTGAGCAAATGTCCTTTTTGTGTGCTTGAGCCTCTTTTGGATATATGCCCAGGAGTGGTATGGCTGGATCTTGGGGAAGCACTATTCCTAGTTGTCTGAGAAAGCGACAGATTGATTTCCAGAGTGGTTGTACAAGTTTACATTCCCACCAGCAGTGGAGAAGGGTTCACCTTTCTCCACAACCTCTCCAGCATGTGTTGTCATTTCAGTTTTGATCTTGGCCATTCTCATGGGTGTAAGGTGACATCTCAGGGTTGTTTTGATTTGCATTTCCCTGATGGCTAGTGAGGTTGAGCATTTCTTTAAGTGCTTCTCTGCCATTCGGTATTCCTCTACAGAAAATTCTCTGTTTAGCTCTGTTCCCCATTTTATAAGTGGATTACTTGGTTTGCTGCTTTTCAGCTTCTTTAGTTCTTTATATATACTAGATATGAGTCCTCTGTCAGATAAAGGGTTGGTGAAGATTCTTTCCTAATCTGTAGGCAGTTGCTTTGTTTTGGTGATGGTCTCCTTTGCTTTGCAGAAGCTTTTCATTTTCATGAGGTCCCATTTATTGATTGTTGCTCTTACAGCCTGTGCTGTTGGTGTTTTGTTCAGGAAGTTTTCTCCTGTACCAATGAGTTCTAGGGTATTCCCCACTTTTTTTCTAGCTGATTTAATGTGTCAGGTTTTATGTTGAGGTCTTTGATCCACTTGGACTTCAGTTTTGTGCAGGGTGATAAGTATGGATCTATTTTCATTTGTCTACATGTAGACATCCCGTTGGACCAGCACCATTTGTTGAAGATGCTATCTTTTTTCCATTGTATGGTTTTGGCGCCTTTGTCAAATAAATGTGTCCATAAATGTGTGGGTTTATTCCATAAAGGTGTCCATAAATGTGTGGGTTTATTCCTGGGTCCTCTGTTCGGTTCCATTGATCCACTATTCTGTTATTATGCCAGTACCATGCAGTTTTTAAAACTGTTGCTCTATAGTACATCTTAAGATCAGGGATGGAGATACCTCCAGAAGATTTTTTTATTGTAGAGGATTGTTTTTAGCAATTCTGGGTTTCTTGTTATTCCATATGAAGTTGAGAATTTTTCTTTCCAGGTCTGTAAAGAATTGTGTTGGTAATTTGATGGGCATTGCATTGAATCTGTAGATTGCTTTTGGTCAGATGGCCATTTTTACTATGTTAATCCTGCCAAGCCATGAACATGGGAGATCTTTCCATCTTTTCATATCTTCTTCAAATTCTTTCTTCAGAGACTTGAAATTTTTTTTCATACAAGTCTTTGACTTCCTTGGTTAGGGTTACTCTGAGGTACCTTATGTCATTTGTGGCTATTGTGAAGGGTGTTGTTAACCTAATTTCTTTCTCAGCCCTTTTGTCTTCTCTATACAGGAGGGCTACTGATTCTTTTGAGTTGATTTTGTATCCGGCCACTTTGCTGAAGGTGTTTATCAGCTGGAGGAGTTCCCTGGTAGAGTTTTTGGGGTCACTCATGTATACTATCATATCATCTGCAAATAGTGATAATTTGACTTCTTCCTTTCCAATTTGTATCCCCTTGATCTCCTTCAACTGTCTTATTGCTCTAGCAAGGACTTCCAGAACTATGTTGAAGAGATATGGAGAGAGTGGGCAGCCTTGTCTTGTCCCTGATTTCAGTGGGATTGCTTTAATTTTCTCTCCGTTCAGTTTGATGTTGGCTATAGGTTTGCTGTATATTGCCTTTACTATGTTTAGATATGTGCCTTGTATCCCTGATCTCTCCAATACTTTAAACATGAATGGATGTTGGATTTTGTCAAATGCTTTTTCAGCATCTAGGGAGATTATCACATGTTTTTTTTTCTTTCAATTTGTTAATATGGTGTATCACATTGATGGATTTCCGTATATTGAACCACCCCTGCATACCTGGGATGAAGCCTACTTGTTCATGGTGGATGATATCTTTGATGTGTTCTTGTATTCGCTTTGTGAGTATTTTGTTGAGTATTTTTGCATCAATGTTCATAAGGGAGATTGGCCTGAAGTTCTCTTTTTTGGTTGAGTCTTTGTGAGGTTTAGGTCCCAAGGTGACTATGGCTTCATAGAATGAGTTTGGTCATGTTGCTTCTGTTTCGATTTTGTGGAATAGTTTGAAGAGAACTGGAGCTAGCTCTTTTTTGAATGTATGGTAGAATTCTGTGCTGAAACCATCAGGTCCTGGGCTTTTTTTGGATGGGAGACTTTCGATGATTGCTTCTATTTCCTTGGGGGATATAGGACTATTTAATTGATTTACCTCCTCCTGATTTAGCTTTGGTAAGTGGAATCGATCAAGAAAATTGTCCGTTTCATTTAAATTTTCAAATTTTGTTGCATATAGACTTTTGAAGTAAGTCCTAATGATTGCTTGGATTTCCTCAGTGTCTGTAGTTATGTCCCCCTTTTCATTTCTGATTTTGTTGATTTAGATGGTGACTCGCAGCCTTTTAGTTAGTTTGGCTAAGGGTTTGTCTATCTTGTTGATTTTCTCAAAGAACCAGCTCTTGGTTTCATTGATTCTTTCAATAGTTGTATTTGTTTCTAATTGATTGATTTCAGCCCTGAGTTTATTTCCAGCCGTCTGCTCCTTCTTGGTGTGTCTGCTTCTTCTTTTTCTAGGGTTTTTAAGTGAGCCATTAAGTTACTTGAATGCGCTGTCTCAAATTTCTTCTTGAAGGCACTTAGTGCTAGAAACTTTCCTCTTAGCACTGCTTTCATTGTCCCACAAGTTTGGGTATGTTGTGTCTTCATTTTCATTGAGTTCTAGGAAGATTTTAATTTCTTGCTATATTTCTTCCCTGACCCAGCTGTCTTTTAGTAGCAAGTGGTTCAGTTTCCATGTATGTGTAGGCTTTTTGCTATTTTTGTTGTTACTGAGGTCCAGCTTTATTCCGTGGTGATCAGACAAGATACAAGGGATTATTTCAATCTTCTTGTATCTGTTGAGGCTTGCTTTGTGACCAACTATGTGGTCTATTTTGGAGAAGGTTCCATGAGGTGCTGAGAAGAAGGTAAATTCTTTTCTGTTTGGGTGTAAGGTTCTGTAAATGTCTGTTAGGTCCATTTGATTCATGACCTCTGTTAGAGATATTGTTTCTTTGTTTAATTTCTGTTTTGTTGACCTGTCCTTTTTTGAGAGTGGGGTGTTGAAGTCTCCCACTATTAGTGTGTGGGGATCTATGTGTGGTTTAGGTTTTATCAATGTTTCTTTCACAAATGTGGGTGCCCTTGTATTTGGGGCATAGATGTTCAGGATTGTGATGTCTTCCTGGTGGAGTTTTCCCTTGATGAGTATGAAGTGTCCTTCCCCATCTCTTTTGATTAATTTTGGTTGAAAGACTGTTTTATCAGATATTAGAATGGCTACTCCTGCTTGCTTCTTGCGTCCATTTGCTTGAAAAGCCGTCTTCCATCCCTTTACCCTCAGGTAATGTCTATCTTTGTGACTTAGGTGTGTTTCTAGTATACAACAGATTCCTGGGTTTTGTTTACGCATCCATTCTGTTAGTCTGTGTCTTTTTATTGGAGAATTAAGTCCATTGATATTGAGAGAGAGTAATGACCAGTGGCTGTTAGATCCTTTGAATTTGATGTTGGCTGTGGTCATACGGTTGTGTGCTTGGTTGCTTTTTGTTTTACTGTAGTGGGGTTATTTTTTTCCTGTGTTTTCTTGAATGTAGCTAACTTTCTTGGGTTGTATTTCCCCTTCCAGTGTCTTCTGTAATGCTGGATTTGTTTGTAGGTATTGTTGAAATTTGTTTTTGTCATTGAAGATCTTGTTTTCTCCATCTATGAGGACTGAGAGTTTTGCAGGGTATAGTAGCCTGGGCTGACATCTGTGTTCTCTTAGGGTCTGCATGATATCTGTCCAGGCCCTTCTGGCTTTCATAGTCTCTGTTGAAAAGTCAGGTGTGATTCTAATGGGTTTGCCATTATATGTTACTTGGCCTTTTTCTCTTGCAGCTTTTAGTATTTTTTCTTTGTTCTGTATACTTACGGTTTTGATTATTATGTGGCGGGAGGATTTTCTGGTCTAATTTATTGGGTGTTCTATAGGCCTCTTGTATTCTTATTGTAGACAATTGAGGGAGAAAGAAATGGAGTGAGAGAGAGAGGAAGAGAGGGGGAGAAAGGGAGAGAGAGGAGAGAGAGGGGAAGAGAGCGAGGAAGAGGGAGAGAGAGAGAAAGGGAGGAACAGAGAGGAAGAGAGTGACAGAGGGATAGGGGGAGAGAAATTGGTAAAGAGGAAGAGAGGGTGAGGGGAGAGAAATAGAGAAAAAGGGAGAGAGAGGCTGAGAGAGAGAAAGGGAGAGAGATAGAGAAAGAGGGAGAAAATAAGGGAGAGAGGGAGAGGGAGAAAGAAATGGAGTGAGAGAGAGTGAAAGGAAGACAGGGGGAGAGAGGGAGAGAGAGGGGAAGAGCGAGTGAGATAGAGGGAGAAAGACAGAGAGGGAGAGAGATAGAGAGAGTGATAGAGGAAGGAAAAGAGAGGGAGGGAGAGGGATAGAGAGAGAGGGAAAGGGAGGAACAGAGAGGAAGAGAGTGACAGAGGGAGAGGGGGAGAGAAATTGGTAAAGAGGAAGAGAGGGAGAGGGGAGAGAAATAGAGAAAAAGGGAGAGAGAGGCTGAGAGAAAGAAAGGGAGAGAGATAGAGAAAGAGGGAGAAAGTAAGGGATAGAGGGAGAGGGAGGAACAGAGAGGAAGCGAGAGGAAGAGAGGGACAGAGGGTGAGAGAGAAGGAGAACAGCAGCTAGAGAGAGGGAGAGAGAATGGGAGAGAGAGAGCGAGGAATAGAGAGGGAGAGAGGGAGTGAGAGAGGGAGCTAGAGAAATGAAGAAAGCAGGAGGGATGGAAAGAGGGAGAGAGAAAGGGAGGAACAGGGGCAGACAGGTGGAAAGAGAGATAGAGAAGTAGATAGAGGGAGAAAGAGGGAGAGTTAGAGTAAGAGAGAGCCATAAAGGAGAAAGTGTGCAGAAAACACAAAGGATGAGAGACACAGGAATAGAGGGAGCTAGGGAGAGAGGAATAAAGGGAGAGAGGGAGGGGCAGGAGTGAGGGGGAGAGAGAAGGAGAGAGGGACAGAGGGAAAGAGCAGCAGGATAGGAGCAAGAAAGAGGGAGGGAGAGAGAGAGGAAACGAGGAGGAGGGATGGACAAGGAGAGAGTGGAAGAGAGAGAGGGAGAGAGAGACTCACAGGGAGAGAGACACAGGAGAGGGAGAGAGAAAGAAAGATGGAGAGAGATGGGAGAGGAAGAAAGACAAAGACAGAGACAGAGGGAGAGACAGAAGGTGAGAGGGAGAGAGGAGAGAAATTGAGAGATGGAGAGGTAGAAGGAGAGGAAGAGAGAGGGAGAGACAGAGGCAAATAGAGGGAGATAGAGGGAGATAGAGGGAGACAGAGCCATAGAAGGAGAAAGTAGGAGGGAGACATACATGAAGAGAGACAGAGGAACAGAGTGAGCCAGGGAGAGAGGAATAGAGTGATCCAAGGAGAGAGGAATAGCAGGAGAGAGAGGAGAGAGAGAGAGAGAGAGAGAGAGAGAGAGAAAGAGAGAGGGGGAGAGAGGGACAGAGGGATTGAGAGGGAGAATGAGAAAGACAGAGGGAGAGAGGGAGGGAGATGGTGGGAGAAACAGAGGGAGAGTGAGGGATAGAGAAGAGAGGCTAAGAGAGAGGAAGAGAGGAGATAATGGAGAGATGGGGAGAGAGGAAAAGAGAGGGAGAGATGGCGGAGAGAAAGAGAGAGGAAGACAGAGGGAGGGAGAGAGTGAGGGAGAAGGGGAGTGAGAAGCAGAGAGGGAGAGAGGGGGGAAAGATTAACCAAGAGACAGAGTGAGAGGAAGTGAAGGACAGAGGGAGAGTGGAATAGAGGGAGAGAGGGATGGACAAAGAGAGAGTGGGAGAGGCTCACAGGGAGAGAAACACAGGGAGAGAAAGGGAGAAGAAGAGAGAATCACTGAGAGGGAGAGAGGGAGAGACGAAGAGAAAAAGAGGGAGGGGAAGAGAGCGAGAGAGAGAGAGAGAGACAAGGAGAGATATGGAGAGAGAGAGAGATAGAGGTAGAGATAGATGGAGAGAGGGAGTGAGAGAGAGGGAGAGAGCATGAGGCAGGGAAGAGGGAGGGAGAGAGAAAGAGAGGAAGAGAGAGAGTGAGATAGGTAGAGAAAGAGGGAGAATGAGGTATAGGGAGGAAGAGAGAGAGGGAGTGAGAGAGAGGGAGCAAGAGCAAGGGAGAGAGGGAGATAGAGGAAGACAGAGGGAGAGAGAGAGGGCGAAGGAGAGTGTGGGAGAGAGAGAGTGACAGAGTGAAAGAGAGGGAGAATGGGAGGGAGAAAGAAGGAGAGAGAGGGAGGGATACAGTGGGAGAGAGAGAGAGGGAGAGTGAAGGAGAGGGAAGAGAGGTATATAGAGAGGGATAGAGGAGAGAAATGGAGAGAGATAGGGAGTTACGGAGAGTAAAAGAGAGGGAGAATGGGAGGGAGAAAGAAGGAGAGGGAGGGAGGGAGACAGTGGGAGAGAGAGAGGAAGAGATAGGGAGAGATAGAGGGAGAGAGGGGGGAGAGGGGGAGAGAGGAACAACGACGGAGAGAGAGAAGGGAGAGATATGGAGAGATGTAGAGAGGGAAAGAGAGAGGGAGGAAGAAAGAGGAAGAGAGGGAGAGAGTGTGAGGGAGATAGAAGGAAAAAGAAATGGAGAGAGAAGGAAAGAGAGAGAGGTAGTGAGAGGGAAAGAGAGAGGAGAGAGACAGGAAGAGGACAGAGGGAGAGAGGAATAGAGGGAGAGAGATGGACAAGGAAAGAGTAAAAGAGAGAGAGAGAAAGTCACAGGTAGAGAGACACAGTGAAGAGTTTGAAGGAGAGAGAGGGAGACATAGAGGGAGAGGGGGAGAGGGATAAACATAGAGGGAGACAGAGGGAGAGACAGAGGGTGAAAGGGAGGGAGAGAGGGTGAGAGAGGGAGAAAGCAGGAGAGAGAGAAGGAGAGAAAAGAGAGTGAGAGGGAGGGAAAGAGAGGAACAGAGAGGGAGAGAGTTGCAGAATGGGAGAGGGAGAGAGGTAGAGATGGAGAAAGGGAGAGACTGAGTGAGCAAGAGGGTGAGAGAGGGACAGATGGAAAGAGAGGGGGAGGGGGAGAGAGTGAGAGATAGTGAGAGGGATCAAGGGAGAGAGAGAAAGGGAGAGAGGAAGAGAGAGTGAGAGAGGTAGAGAAAGTGATTGAGGAAGGAAGAGCGAAGGAGAGAAAGGAGCTACAGGAAGAGAGGGAGAGAGGAAAAGAGGGAGAGAGGGACAGAGGGAGAGAGGAAGAGCAAGAGAGAGTGGTAGGGATGGAGAAGGAAAGAGATAGAGGGAATGAGAGGGAAGAGAGCGAGAGAGAGAGAGAGAGACAAGGAGAGATATGGAGAGAGAGAGATAGAGGTAGAGATAGATGGAGAGAGTGGGAGTGAGAGAGAGGGAGAGAGCATGAGGCAGGGAAGAGGGAGGAGAGAGAAAGAGAGGAAGAGAGAGAGTGAGAGAGGCAGAGAAAGAGGAGAATGAGGTATAGGAGGAAGAGAGAGAGGGAGTGAGAGAGAGGAGCAAGAGCAAGGGAGAGAGGGAGATAGAGGAAGACAGAGGGAGAGAGAGAGGAAGAGAGAGGGAGAGAGAGTGGGACAGAGTGAAAGAGAGGGAGAATGGGAGGAGAAAGAAGGAGAGAGAGGGAGAGAGGGATGGACAAAGAGAGAGTGGAGAGAGAGAGAGGAGAGGAAGGAGAGGAAGAGAGGTATATAGAGAGGGATAGAGGAGAGAAATGGAGAGAGATAGGGAGTTACGGAGAGTAAAAGAGAGGGAGAATGGGAGGGAGAAAGAAGGAGAGGGAGGGAGGGAGACAGTGGGAGAGAGAGAGGAAGAGATAGGGAGAGATAGAGGGAGAGAGGGGAGAGAGGAACAACGACGGAGAGAGAGAAGGAGAGATATGGAGAGAGAGAGAGAGAGAGGGAGAGAGAGAGGGAGAGAGAAAGAGAGGAAGAGAGGGAGAGAGAGGGAGAGAGATGGACAAGGAAAGAGTAAAAGAGAGAGAGAGAAGGAGAGAGGGACAGAGGGAGAGAGAGGAAGAGAGAGGGAGAGAGACAGGAAGAGGACAGAGGGAGAGAGGAATAGAGGGAGAGAGATGGACAAGGAAAGAGTAAAAGAGAGAGAGAGAAAGTCACAGGTAGAGAGACACAGTGAAGAGTTTGAAGGAGAGAGAGGGAGAGACAGAAGGTGAGAGGGAGAGAGGAGAGAAATTGAGAGATGGAGAGAGGGAGTGAGAGAGAGGGAGAGGGAGAGAGAGAGGGAGAGAGGGAGATAGAGGAAGACAGAGGGAGAGAGGAAGAGAGAGGAGAGAGAGGGAGAGAGAGGAAGAGAGAGGGAGAGAGTTGCAGAATGGGAGAGGGAGAGAGATGGAGAAAGGGAGAGACTGAGGAGCAAGAGGGTGAGAGAGGGACAGATGGAAAGAGAGGGGAGGGGGAGAGAGGGAGAGAAGGAGAGGGAACAAGGGAGAAGGGGAGAAAGGAGAGGGAGAGAGGGGGGAGGAGAGAAAGGAGAGGAAGGGAAAAGGGGGGGAAAAGGGGAGAAAGGAGAAGGAAGAGGGGGAGAGGAAAAAAGGGAGAGAGGGACAGAGGGGGAGAGGAAGAGCAAGAGAGAGTGGTAGGGATGGAGAAGGAAAGAGATAGAGGGAAAAGAGAGGGAGCGAGAAGGAGAGAAGAGAGAGGGGGGGAAGAGAGGGGCAGAAAGGGGAAGAGATGGAGAGAGGGAGCAAGGGGGAGAATGGGGGAGAGAGGGGGAAAGGGAAGGGGGTGGAGAGAGGGGGAGAGGGGGAGGAGAAAGAGGGAGAGATGGTTAGGGTTAGCTAGGGTTAGGTTAGTGATAGGGCTCTGGTTAGGCTAGGCCTGGGCGAATTTTAGCGTTAGGGTGAGGGTTAGGCTTGTTAGGGGTCTGGGTTGGGGTCTGGTTTAGGTCTAGGCTTTGGGTTAGGTTGAAGTTATGATTAGGCTAGGTTATGGTTAGTGATAGGGTTTTATTTGGGGTTTGGTTTGGGTTAATTTTAGAGTCAGGATGAGGGTTTTGGTTTTTGGTTGGGTTTTGGGGTTTGGGGGTTTGGTCCAGGCTTTGCCTGGGGTTAGGTTAGGCTTGCTGGGGTCTCTGGGTTAGGTTAGGCTTGTGGTTAGGTTCAGGATTTAGGTTTAGGATCAGGTTCCAGATAGGGGTTTGGCTAAGGTTAGGTTTTGGTTAGAATTCCTGCCTGGGTTTGGTTTAGGTTAGGCAAGTGAAGAAAGGCGGTTTGGGTTAAGGACAGTAAGAAGAAGAGTCGTGTTAGGTTTAGTTTGATTTTGGCCTAGGGTCTGGGTTCATTTAGGTTAGGTTAGTGGACGGTTTGTGGGTAGGGCTCAGGTTAGGGGTCTGCCGGAGACTGGGATCAGGATCAGTGTTAGGAGCAGGTTTAGCGTTAGGTCTCAAGCCACAGCTGAGGTCTGTGCTAGGTCTAGACCCTGGGCCTGGTTAGGCCAGGCCATGTTTGGCGGTTCCGGTTGTGGGCCAGTGCATGTTCTCCTTAGGCCTATGCCTGCTAGGCCAGGTTAGGAGTTAGGCTCAGGCTCTGGGCCCAGGTCAGGCTAGGTTACACTTAGGTTAGGTTTTAAGTTTATAGGCATGGTCCCGCTTGCCAGGGGTCCGATCTCGGGCTGAGTTAGGCTAGGCCCGGTTAAGGACATGGTTAGGATTAGCCGAGGTTAGTGTTACAGTTAAGTTTTTAGTTAGGTTAAGCTTCACGTCAGTGCCTGGGGTGGGAGGAACAGGCTAATAACAGCTAGGCCAGGAGCCAGGGCTGGGCCTTGGCCTATTTTAGGCCAGTGCCTGGGCCTGGGGTCAAGATCAGGCCAGGATCAAAAACCGCCTTTGCGTACTCTTTAGGACTAGGCCATGGCCAGGATTGTGCCAGGGCCTGGCCTTAGCTCTCAGAGCCTTGCCAGCGCCTGGGCCTGGCTCTATGATTACAGCCAGGGAAGGCCCACCAGGATTAGGCGAGGCTAGGCATGGCCAGGCCTGTGTCAGGCCTAGCTTTTAGAGCTACTATGGCTAGGCCAGGCTAGGGCCGGCAGAGATCAGTGCCTGCCAGGCTAATGCCCCATATAAGCCAGGCTGTGTCCAGGTCTGCCAAGTCCAGCCTGCCTGTGTCTGCCAGTTTTAGGATTAGGCCAGGATTGCCTTAGGCAGGGCTCTGTTAGGTCCAGGCTGGGACCA